>NW_004624801.1:9823886-9951144 GCF_000247695.1 Heterocephalus glaber | reverse complement strand
CCAGATCCTCTTTTGTTGCCAGTTCAGAGAGTCCAGGTGGATGAGTATCAGATTGTTCCATCTTGTTTCCCTTTGGGGTTGCTGCAGGTGATCTGGAAGTCTGTTTTTGAGGCTTGTTTACATGTCTTCTCATTTCCACGGGGTGGGGTGGGGGTGTGTGCTTCTGGTGCCCGCACGGCTCACCTTCTCTGCCCTAGGAGCTTGGGATGGCGGCAGGGTAGATTCCTTCCAGGTGCTGGGACCCGCTCACCTTCTCTACCCTAGGAGCTTGGGATGGCGGTGGGGGAGCTTCCTTCCAGGTGCTGGGACCGGCTCAGCTTCTCTGCCCTAGGAGCTTGGGGTGGAGGCGGGGGAGCCTTGTAGTTGTTATTGTTGCATATTTTTGTTGTTGTTGTTGTTTAGAAAATGTTTTGCTTATTTGTCTGTAGCTCACCTTCCAATCCCAGGATGGTTTTAATCTAGAAGCTTACAAGGGGAACAGTAACCATTTTTACATTCCCTTTATAATGTCAGACAAGAAGCAGTGATAATACACAAAAAGCACCAAAAATATCTACAGTGAAATGTGGCACAAAGTTATTCTTTGTTGCCCACCTGATTAGTGATGCCAGCAGGAAGAAGCTATTGTTACAGTTTACATTTACATATTCTTTTTCTTCTCGCCTTTTTTTGCTGGCTGGGCTTCTTGAGCAAAATCCTACATGAGAAATCTCAGTCCTGTGGCAAGTGAATAATCTCTCAAGCCTGCAAGGCTGGCTGGTGTAAGGCAGAGCACACTCAAGAGCAGAAGCCAGGGCTAACATGCTCGATGGAGAGACAGAGACAAACTGCGCCTCCGTTTCTCAAATGGTCTCTCAGAAGCGGAGCCACTCAGTGAACATTTGGTCCAGTGAAGATGGATGGTGCTGTCCATCACAATGTGGTTAGCAGCCTTAATAAGAAAGTACAAGCTCTTCTTGGAAAGAAGCGAGGCAGATGTCCTTGGACAGGCAAATGATGAAACTTATGTCCCTGCTTAAGGGATGCAGAATAACCTGACTGGTTCTCGGGAAAGTGATGATCTCACCTGCTGCCTCTGGTACTCGGTGTCCCACCTGGGGATACTGTCCTCTGTACCCCCAAGCTCCTAACCACATTTATTCTTGGATGTGGGAGGGGCCTTCCCACTTCTCCTGCGCTTGATTACACAGCTTCCGAGCCCCAGTTTAATAGCGCTGCCCTCATTACACAAGTGTTTGCCAGCCTCTAAAGTATGTTATTAGACCCTGGCATACACACTGCCCAGTGCTTTAAAAACCCACTAGATGTTGACCCAGCGTAAGACAGCATTTCTTGCATCATAACCCAGCCCACAAGTCGCACTGGAATCCTTCTCATCTTACTACCTAGGAGGTACTTTAGTATGCCTGTCTTGTCTCATTCACCAACAAATCAGCTGGTGGGACACACAAACCTGACCTCCCACCTGTGATGGAGTCACAGTCTGCATGGGGATGTGACACAGGCCGTGTAAGTGACTGGCCTCAGAATGGGACCCCCATTTGTGTGGACGAATCCCAGGCACAAAGGAAGGCCAATGGCTTCTGGGTCTGGGTACCGACTACTGTGTCAGCACAGGGCTAGGCCAGGAAGCCCACTGTGGCCATTTATAACCTGCTCAGCACATTTCTTCCTTTCCTCATAGGACTAATTTACATCCTGTGTCCTTCCAAAAAGCAGACAACAATGCTAAGAGCCAGCGCTGAAATGGAGCTCTTGACAGTAGCATTTCATCAATTTCTAAAGTGTAAATGTGGGAGGGGCTACATCTCAAACACATATTTAACTGGGGGTAGAAGGGGAGAATTCAATGACTTTACCAGGAAGGCCCATTAGGTATAAGTATGCAATTGGCTTCCTTGACTTCTGATTGGATCTGCATGATTTATTTACCATCTGGTCCAGAGTATAGCATGGCAGAGGAGGGGCTGGTGTTCCAGATCGTCATGCATGCATGCAAACACACACATGCGTGGGCTGTCATGGGTAAATGAGCCCCTTGGGGACTCTGGGTTTTGGCTTCCATTCTGTCTGAAGCAACTCACCTGCAGAACGATGGGCAGCTGCTCAGGGGGGCTCCTGTTTTCCACGCCCATTGTGAGCCATACCTGGAATGCAGTCAGCTGCTCTGCAAAGAATGGGCTGTGCTGTGGGAGAAGCAGAGGAGCTGGTCAGGTCTATGAAGCACCCACATGTGCTGGCTCCAGGACAAGGCAGAGCTGCAGGGTTTGTGAGCAGCCTGGATGTGGGCAGGACAGGGAGTTGAGGATGACTCAGAGGCTTTGGCCTGAGCACCTGACAGATGTGGTCAACATCAGTGAGAGGAGAGGAGCAGCTGGGAGAAGGCATTGGACCTCAGCCTGGGGCACCCACTTTGTGCTTGTGGTGTCCATCAGGCATTCACATGAAGACACACAGGCATCTGGCCACATGGATGAACATTTGAGAGAGGTCTGGCCAGGTGTAACCTCAAGAGCCATTGGCACACAGCTTTGTTTTTTTTTGGTACCGGGGATCGAACTCAGGATCTTGTGCTTGCAAGGCCCCTCCCATATCTTCCCACCTCCTAGGCGGGGGCACCACTGAGCTAAATCCCTGGCCCCACACAGCCTTTTTGAGAAAGAGAAGGAACCCAGGAGTGACTGGGGTCAAGGAGCTGAAGTGGAACCTGCCAAATGACCATGAAAGCCACAGCCTGGAGGGAGAGTAGGAAGGTGTGGTGCTCTGGAAGGCAGGGAGGGTGACATATCCAGCAGCATCGAATACTGGGGTTTGGTTACACAAGATCTAGATTAAGAACTGACTATTGATTGTTTTGGCAACAGTGGTCATCATGATCATTAAGAACACCCTGAAGGCCCGGGATTTAGCTCAGTGGTTCTGGCATCTGCCTTGCAAGCGCAAGGTCCTGAGTTTGATCTCCAGTACCAAAAAAAAAAAAAGAACAGCTTGGGGTTGGGTATCTGTGGGACTGGATTGGACCAGAATAGAGGAAAAGGGAATGTGGAGACTCAAGTATAGACAGTTCTCTGAAGTATAGACTCAAAGAGCAGGGTGGTGGCCACAGGGTAAAGTGGGTCATGAATGTAGTTTACAGATGGGAGAATAAGGGGATTCATGTGAGTTGATGAGGAAGATCCAGATGAGAACAGAGGAGGCAGGCTGGGGCCTGGCAGGCATAGCTGGAGGGTAGGCTGCCAGGGTAGGAAGGAAGATGGAGCATGCAGGCTTCATGTAGGCAGTGAGTGGCTGATGGCAGGCACCCCAGGGCTTCTCTTTCTATGCTTCTGTTCCTCAGGGAAAGCAGGAATGCAAAGCCCTTGGGAAGGAGGGTAGGAGCAGAAGAGACAGAAGAGGGAGGGAGGAGGGGCTGGAAAGTATCTTTGCTTAGACTGTCTGGCAGCTTCTCTGTCCTGCTTGACAGGGTGATCACAAAGAAGGTCACAATTGGCTATGCTGCACGAGTCTGGGCTCTCCAGTGACCTGAGCCGAGTGAGCACAGACAGAGCAGATGGGAGGCAAAGGGAGTGAGGAGGTATGAGTGCCTGGCTGTGGGAGTGGGCTGGCGAGCAGAATGGGCATGAGGCCAGTCCTGGAGGCCACACTGGAGAGGCCACAGTGGGTCTGGATACCACCACACTGCTTGTGCACTGCTGCTGGATTTGGGTATGGTTACACAAGTGTGTTCAATTCACCAAGCTGTATGTTTAAAGTACATATAATCTGTACGTATGTTATACCTCCAAATCTGTACGGATGTTATACCTCCAAAAAAGTGAAAATAAAATGAAAAAGTTAGTCCACGATCTACATCAGTTGCCCCTTCCCTTCCCTGACATCCCAGTTTGGCATAGTCATTCCCAGATGCAGAATACTGATTCTAGCAGATTAGAAATGATGTAGTAAGATCCTTGAAAAGATCCTTGGCAAAGATACCTGGCATTGAAATGGAAGTGTTCCATCTAGAGGGAACACACATACAAACAGAAAACTGTCTTATATAAAGAGGAGCAGGATTCTGATCTCCTAAAAGCACAGACTGAAACCATGCTCGGAGTACAGAAACCCAATTACAGGGTTTTCCAGACATCTGTTTGCAGCAACAGGCCCTGTCCTTCGTGGGAGAGCTCAGGCCTTCGGGGGCTGCTCTGGTGGATGTGGAGGCCAAGGACACAGCTAGGTGCAGGTGGCATCCTGCACGGGCCAGGCACTGTTCTCTACAGGGGTTTGTGGTTATGAAGGAGACCGTGTCCCTGCCCCCAAGACTTTACAGAAGGAAGTGGGCAGCCCTTTGGTCTAGAAGTCCAATAGTGGATGCCAGAAATACTGGCAGGAGCCAAGGGGAAACCTCATGAACTCCCCTTTAGAGTTCAGAAACTCCGGGTAGTCTGCAATGGATGTAAAATGCATTACAAAGATATGGGCAGATGGACATGTGACAGCAGTGTATAAATGCCAATGGCAGAACTAAGTGGTGGGTGTGTGGGCGCTTATTGTAGAGTCCTTCCAACTTCACTTTCAGCTTGAAAATTTTCATGTTATTCAAAAATCAAGCAATAAAAAGGGGTCAATATAAGTCCAAAAGGACAAGGCCCTCTGCCCAGTCATTTTGACCCTGGGACACATCAGTGCAGCCCACCACACCCCACAGCCCTGTGCTCCTGTCCCTGCTCTGGGAAGGTAAGATGCCTGGGTCATGCATGGCCATTGTGCACCTGACCCTGGCTCAAAGATGTGGTCAACTCACCCTGGGGACTGGTGTTCTGTGAATGACGATCTGGGCAGGCACATACTAGTGGCACCTGCCACACGGCAGCTCTGTCCTTGTACTTCAGGCACGTTAACCTAGGCCTCACAATGGCCCTTGTATTCACCCAGAACCCTCCGTTAAAATGAAGAAATTCAGGCCCAGGTAGCCTGCCTAACAGCGCCAGCTGCTGGCTCTGAACCCCGCTGGTCTCTCTGGTGGTGTGGAGAAGACCTGGAGGTGCTGGCCTCACTTCAGGCTGCCTTACGTTCTCAGCCTCGTGGGTGGCATGGGTGCTCTGCACAACACAGCTGCCACCCTCCATTCCTGAGTGCGGGGTGCCCTCTGGGGCCTCCCAACTCCAAAGTCATGCTCTGCCTTGGGATGGGTGACTCTTTCCACAGGCACTTGAGGGAAGATGGGGTTTTGTTCATACTCTATGTCTCATGCATAGCAATCATTCAACAATAAAAACTCAAGGGGGCTCTGGGTGCTGCTGCAAAGAGTCTAGGTTATAGTCAGATTCAGTGCTGTGAAGACTGGGGTCCTCCCCACACCACTGTCACGAGCAGGGTGGGCCAGGTCCCTGCAAAGTAACTCCACTGCCCTCACCTGCACAGTAAGGCTTGGGGTCACCATCCCTGGGCCTTGAGAGAGAGCCCGTAATTCATTCCCTGCATTGAGGCCAGAGATTTAAACAGCTCAGCAGAGGGGAGGAGGGAGTCTGCATTAAGAAAAGCAGATTTAGAAGAGCAACACTTTAACGTAATGGCTTTTAAAAGCCGGCCATTTCAAAGTCTAACTCTGACCCCTTGGCTGACCTGGTCTTGTACATTCTGGCTAGCTGCACATTTTCCAGGTGGGACACAGAATCCCTGACACCCTGGAGACCTGATTGCCATATACAAGCTGGGGTTTGCAGAGCAGGTGCCTGGGCAGCAGCACTGTAGAGACACACAGGATGCAGAAAGGGACTCACCCTAAAGGCAGTGCCCTCCTCGATGATCGTAGGCAGCTGAGAGAGACAAATGTCCACAGCGAGGTCCCAGGCCTGCCTGGGGAGGAAACAGAGGGAGCATTCTGCATTAGTGCATGGTCATTAGGGCGAGGGGTATCATGGGGAAAGAAAGAGCTGCCTGAGCCATGCAGCAAGGGTCTGGGGGAGGCCTGGAGCTCGGGTCAGTGGGCTGGAGTTGTCCTGAGTTGACCCAGGCTGCAGATGTCACCCAAGGGGACCTCAGAGCGGACACAGTGCCAGGGCCACTGGTGCTGGCAGCACACTCTAACCATTTGGTTTGTCACATTTTTTCTCTTTAAAATGAAGTGAGAAAAAGGCTTAGGAAAAACTGCAGAACTCTCGCCCCCTCTAGGGTGGTTCCTGACGCTGTCGTGACCCTCTCTAGAATCCAGCTTGTTTTTCCTCAAAGCAGCAGGGGTTCTGTGATGGCTGATGGGCAGGACAAGGTGTTTTACTGGAAGCAGGCCTGTGGGCCAGGGGAGGTGATCCAGCTTTGGACTCGAGTCCAGGTGCTGTTGACATGCATGCCCCACACCCTGTGCAGTTATGGCAGAGACTCCCTGACATCACCAGCCATCAGGCCCCAGCACCCCCTTGCCTGAGCAGCTGGGCCTGGGCCATGAAAGCCCAGGGGAATGCTGGTGGCCCTCAAGGACCAAACAGTAGGTACTGGCCTTAGGGGAAGGGGACCTCACTCTGGCTGGTGGACCTGGCCAACCTTACCAGGTTCTCATGGCACTGGGACACAGGTCACCACTCACAGTGGGCAGCATGTCCTCAATATTGCCTGTCACCATGCTTGGCAGCACCTGCTGGGAGAACACAGCCCAGGACCCCCTGCTAGGCAGACACCCACATCCTATTCTAGCTTTAAAACAGCCCTCTGGGCTCCATTCTGAAACAGTTCTGTGGCTCCGGCACACAAGCCCAATGCAGGATGATGTATGTGGCTTCGTGAACACATCCTCTTACATAACTGGGGGACAGGGACTCGGTGTCTGGGAGCAGACTGGCTGCTCTTACATAAGGCTGTCTGCCAGGCACAGCTTCTGAAAGGCCCAAGAGCAGGAGGGACAGCGGACCTCAGAGCCGTAGCCACAGGCCAGGGTTCAGAAAGGTTTCTGATTTTGACATGGGTATAAAACTTAGTTGAAATCTTATTGATTTTTTACAAATATTCAACTCTGAACTACTACTTTTAGACTTGCAGGGAAGCCACAATAGCTCAGACTTACCCTACCTGACCATGGAGCCCAATCAACACTCCCATGAAGAACAGCACCAGCTGGGGCAGGGCTCTCTGGTGGTGGCCTGGTTATTTCATGCCTGTCTTTCTGGTGATGTTCAGTGAAGGGCCCTGCCCAAGGTCACGCACCAAGGCAGGGAGGGGCCCAGTACCGAGCCCTGCACTATGCTACCACTGGGCTCTGGGTGTGGGTACCTGGTCCTCAACCCAGTTCCCCTTCTGCATTGAAAACTCACTTTTTACTCAGAGTTGGTCTACCCTGGGGGTCCAGGGGACGCCTTCCTCTCTGTGAAGAAGTAGGCACCCCTCCAATCATCACCCAACTGCACCTAGCCAAGAAACCTGCAGGGGCCCTGCAAAACTGGACCCTCCCTTTCCTTCTCCACTTTCTTCAGCTGTCAAAACCACAGTTGTGGGTTTCCTTTCCTAGAAAACAAACTGAGGCACACTGGACAGGTTTGGGTTGAGGACACATCAGCAGAAGGGTGCCAGTGAGGGACTGGGAGCCTCTGATATTGGCCCTGGCTAACCCTCTGCGCTGCTTTCTTTGCAGAAATGACCAGACCAGGGGTTGCACAGGTAGCCACTGGGTGGCATGCATCTGTGACACATAGGGCAGCCCCATCACTGGCCCCTTAAAAGGCGAGCTCACACCCTGGCATGGCTTGCAGCCTCTGTACAGAAGCCATGCTATGGTGGCCCTCAGTGACCTTGCTGAGAGACATGGGGATGACAGGTGCATTGCACCATCTCCCCCCGACCCGCCACTTGTTGGGGATTCGCTGAGCTAAATATTTGTCTTGGGACATGGCTGGGCACCCAGCGTTCCCTGCCAAGCACAGGCCTCCTGCTGGCTGTAGAGGCAGAAGCCTGCTGCAGGCCTGTACAGTTCATCTCCTGCCATGGTCCCCTCTCTTCCCCACTGCCAACCCTCTGCAGCTGCAGCAGTGAGATGGCAGGAACAGGAACAGTGGTCCAGGCTAAGAAGGTACTTGCTCTGATTCATAACAAAGCTAGCCCCAGGCCCAGAGGTCTGGAGGACACAGGAGGTCAGTGCCTTCCCTTCTGCTGCCTGCCATGCCCCATAAGCCCTCTCGCCTCAGCACCACCCCATGGCTCTCTGGGGCACTGGCAGAAGCTGTCCTACTGGACTACTCCCTTCCTTGCCTGTGGTCCAACCCATGTGTACAAGATCAGACAGGGAGACTCCATCTAAATCTACAAGGATGGTGCTGCTGTGTGGAAACTTTGGGGAGAGGGCAGAGCAGGGTCAGCGGCTGGCGGCAGGAAGCCCCAGTGGGGGGACGAAGGAGCTGAGCACACAATGACCAGAGGTGATGTCCAGAGTGTTTGCTGGCCCTAGGTAGACGAGCATCTCTGGATGGCTCGTTGGGGCGTGGAGCAGCAGGGCAGCCCCAGCCAGATCAACCGGTTCTTCAAGTGCACAGAAGTCCAGTCCTGGCATCTCCTATGCCTCCAGCAGGCCTAATTTCTATACTGCTTCCTGTGTCTCTCCTGCCCTGTTCCCTAGCACAGTCGGCCATGGCTCTCAGCTGCCCCCATCAGCCCACGATGTCTCCACAAGCCATTTGGGTGACATAGCAGATACTCTGTCCCTCTTGACTGTCCTCTTGGACTTCACAAGAGTCCTCTTCCATCACAGCGAACATGCTGAGTGGCTTCTTCTCCAGGCTTGGCTAACTTGCTTCTTAAATGTGGGTGCTGCCAATGTCAATGAGCTGTTCTTCCTGCTCTGTGTCCTCCCTGTGTGGGGTGCCCAGCAAGAGCTGCTCACCAATGCCCCCAAATGCCATTTAAAGCAGAGTTCACCCCTTTTGGTGGGTCCAGATCCCAATTCCACTGCGGGCCCAGTGGCGTGTCTGTATTGGACCTAATACCTCTGGAACAGCTCTTTGAGTCCCTGAGCTCCACTACACCCTTCCCAGGCACCCTATCGCCTGTCTGCCCATCCTCTGGCCTATCGCTGCAGGAGTTGGGGGCTATCAGGCCACCGACTTTCACTTGCCTGCCTTTTCTGGAGCCCCGAAAACACCCAAAGCTGCTACTATTCTCTGCCTTCATGAGGAGAGCTCCTTTGTAGCCCCAGTGCCTTCTGACTTCTCCAGTTTTGTAGTTCCCCAGCTAGCCTAGTGTGTACTTGGCACACACTAGGTCCTCAAGAAACACTTGTTAACTGAGGATGAAGCAAAGTCAAAGTGACCTCTCTACCTGAAGCAGTCTAGGAGCTGAAAGACAAACTGACTGCACACTGAACACTGGCCCTGCGCCTGCTCTGCCCCCAGCAGCTCTGGCTGGCATGGGAGCAGCTGCCCTGCTCCCTTCGTTGTCATCTGCAGGATGAGGCCTGCATGGTGGCTGTTTATTGGAGATTTTACAGCAACCACTCAGCAGGAATGGGGCTGCAGCCTGGCTCAAAGGCTGGCTTGTGCTTCCATCTCTCCAGGACCAGCTTCAACATCTGTGAAGTGGGTAATGCTGGCAACTCTGTCGCAAGGTCCTTTTGAGACCCTAGGAGGCAAAGGCCATGGCTGAGCTGTGGACACAGAGTGAGGGCCAATCAGAGACAACATGGTGTTCAAAATTAATTCCAAACTGCAAGAAATGTCCCCCTCACTTTCTGTATGGCCACAGACCAAGAAGCACTGATGCCCACGAGTACAACAATTCTCTCAGCCTCACCCTCCCTTTCTTCCTTGAGAATTAGGTTCCTGAGGAAACAAATGATGATCAGTACAACGGATTCCGTTTCTGGAATAGCAATCTCTTCTCCCAGGTAATTTCCTGAGAGACTCATAGAGTCCACATTATTTTTTTTTAGACTAATAAGACTGTGTGTTGGCAGATAAAAGGGAACATTCTATGTTTTAACAAGGACCAAAACAAGAACAAAAATGTAATTCTAAATGCAGAAGAAAAGTAGAACTTTAAGGCGGACAAATGGCCTAAAGAACTGCTTTTCATTTTCCGTCTGAAATGCATCTCACCTCCCCACTGGTCCCCTGCATAGCAGGCCCCTTCCTGCTGACAGAATTAAGAGGCAATCAGGAGATAATCAAAAGTGGCTCCAAGTATGAGCAATAAATAGCTCCCATATGCTCAATAACCCCCCAGACTGCAAACTGGTGCTCAGCAGCATCGAGGGAGATATCTACTCTTTGTTGAGAAAGAAGCAAAGTCAATTATTGCAAATAAACTCTATAAAGATGCATTGAAGTTAATCAAATGAAAAGTTTCAATTTCAGGAGTTAGAAGAGAGTGTGTGAGTTAGGGGCGGTGGGGATGAGAAGTGGGCAGAGCGTGTCCAGGCAGCTGGCTGCCAAGATCAGCTCCCGACTTGCACAGTCTCACGTCAGTCACGCCCCGGGCCTGGCACCTGCGGAACTGTGTGGCAAGGTAGCGCATCGTTACACACTCCCTTGCAGTTCAGAGCTCATCAAAACTGTAAGGTAAAAAGAACTGTAAGCTGTCAATAAGGTCCCAGCAGTTCTGAGTCCTAGACTGCACTGCGTCTCCCACACATCTGACCCCGAGTGGCAGGACTGCTCCTGAAGGGCTGCGATCCCCACGGGTCTCATCCGTGGGTGGGGTGAACACGCCACACGTTTCTGGCACAGAAAAGCAGCTCCAGATAGTTTTGTTTTCTTTTGTGCAAAAGCTGAAATGAGACAAAGTACACAGGAGAGGGCTTTGGTCACCAGGACAGCATGGAGAGGCTCTCTGGGGCTGTGACCCAGAGGGGAGCAGAGAAGGAAGAGAGACTTGCTCAAGGTACTGAGGAGGAGAAAGGCTGCCTGGCAAGGCTGAGCTAATGAAGAAGGAGCGTCCCACCACAGCTCCTGCACACCACCCTACGCAGCGCCCTAGCTCACACCAAGTGGACTGTGGGGGGCCAGCTGGGCACCCTCTCAGGCTGGACTAGACGACCGACCTCCCTGCTCCTGTCAAACTCTAAAATCATGTGACAACCCTTTTCACAGCAGAACTACTGTTCTTTCGGATGAGCATAAACTCGGTAGATTAAAACTGGCTGCATTTTCTTGAATAAAACCCAGTCAAGCTTGCAGTTTTAATTTGGGATTCTCAGCTATGGACAAGTGGGAAAGTTAGTCCTATAAAAACCCGAGACCACAGCGGTGGGCGCTCTGAGTTTGGCACCCAGGAGGAGCAGAAGTTAGGAGGAGCAAGCCAGAGATGTCTGCATCTGCACCTCCCACAGTGGAGGCCAGGGGCTGCTCCCTCAGCTGGGGTACTCAGGAGCAGGCCGGGGAGGCTGGGAGAGCTGTGCCTGGTGGATCTGCGCAGGGCCCGCCCTCGCCTCATGGAGCGGGGACTTTCTAAGCTGCTGGCTGCTCCAATGAGTCACCAGCCTGGGTTTTGAGGAAACAGGCCTAGCATGGCAAGTGCCCAAGCAGTGGGCTGCAGAAACCCTCCTGAGTCAGTGCAGTCTCCATCTGCACTGATCAATCAGAGCGGGAAGCACAGGTTATTGCCGCAGAGAAATGTAAGGTTTCAGGACCCTTGAAATTGTGAGTGAAAGAGTACGACTCCCCGATGACTTCGCATCAAAAATTAAACAGGAAACGGGCTGTGTGTATTTCATCACTTGCTCCCCTGCCTGAAGCAAAGTGTAAATGTACATTACTTTATGCTTTAACCTCAATTTTTGTTAGGCTTTGTTCCCTTTCCCCCTGTTAAAAATTCAGCCTATCCATCACCACCCAAGGATATAATAACTAGATTTTAAATTATTTACTCCAAATGCTACCTTTCCCGGCCTCTCTCTGGGGATGTGCATACTGTGGTCTATTTATGAGGAGGGAGAAGGGATCCTGAACAGAGTTTAAAGAATTGTATCACCCAGAGTTTATTACCCTGCCCAAAGCCCAGGGGTCACCCTTCAGTGGAGAGGATCCCACCCTGAGGCAGACTTTGAGGCTGCCTCCACAGTGGCTGGTTCTCAGGTGCCAACTGGTTCTGTCCCTGGGCCTGATGCTCTCCCTTCTGTGCCTCCAAGAATATTGCTAGCACTCTCTCCCTCCTTTAAGCAGCAGGAATGGCCAGGGATATAGCTCAGTGGCACCTCGCCTGCCTCACAACCACAAGGTAGTGAGTTCGATCCCCAGTACCAAAAAACACACCCCCCCCTCCCACAGCCAAAAAAACAAAAAACCATGGAAGCCCTTAAGCAGCAGGAATCTGGGCTGTGGAATGGCACTCTGGATGGGGCAACATTCCCAGCCTCCCCAGATGGTTACCAGAGGACAGTGTGGCAGTGAGCCTGCTCCACAGAGCCTGTGCAGCCCTTGCCTCTCCCCGGAATGTGGCTCAGGTGGCCGAGGGGGCAGCCACCACAGGCGGAGGGGGGGGCACCTGCAGGATGGCATGGCTGGGTCCCTGATGCCATGGAGCCATGGAGCTTGTGCTGCCAGTGCTCGGAGATGGGAAGAAGGCCCGTTTGTAAAGCTGCTGAATTCTGGGTTACAATTAACTCATGTTTCATGGGTGATACCTAACTCCTTCCAGAGCATGAGGCAAACATTTGACAGAGCATTTCCACTGACCAAATGGCATCAGAAGGGGGGTCAGGTGTGTGCCCAGGAGGTCTGTCAGACTCGAGTGTTTATATCAGAGGCCAACGTCTTTCTCTGCCCACTTAGCAGATGAATGCTGTGAATAATTTTATAAAGAAATAATGTTACTGACAAGTCTTCTCTAGATCTATAGGAGGATGCCATGTTTGATTGGAGTAGCATCTTGTTCTAGTTGGTCTGGGAACAGGGAAGTGTGGGAAAGGCTATTCCTCTGTGGAAGGTTCCTGCACCCAGGGACAGGTCTGCCTCTAGGTCAACTGGGGGGAAACCCTATTCTGTTTTGTTCTTTTTTTGGTACCGGGGATCAAACTCGGGTCCTTGTGCTTGCGCAGCAGGCAACGAAACCACTGAGGTAAATCCCTGGTCCTATTCTGTTTTTTAAAAAATTAATTTTATTGGTACATTTAAGGTATATAATATAATGACATTCATCATTGGAAATTTGCACCTTTACATAATCCATCTTGGTTCTTATTTTTTCCCCATTCCCCTGGCCCCCCTTCAACCCCTCCATCTCTCCCTATCTACAAAGACTTTGCTTCCATTTTTTCTTTTTCTCACCCCTATTCTGTTGTATTGAACTATCATGAGCCCCTACAACTGTTCATGTATAAGAAGACTTGGTGTCTTCCATTCCAGGACACTCTCTCTTGGCACTAGACCTCTAGATCCATCAGTGGTAAGGACTGTGGGGAGTGTTAAGTCAGAACTACACTGGCAAAGGAATGTTCCTAATGGACAGCACAGGAGACTCCATGACACTGAACTCGCTGACAGCCACACGGGTTGGTCCAACACTGTCTCTGTTCCCTCAGGAAGCAAAGGGCCTCTCTAAAATTGGGTTTATGGCATGAGGAGCCTCTGAAGTCCATGGAAGATGGTCTGAAGAAGGGAGGGAGAGACATTCCAGCTCTCCTCAGACGTGACAAGGAAAGCCACTGGCAGATACAGAGCCAAGCAAAGCAAGGGGACTAGCAGTTAAGTAACTGCTGTTGGAGAACTCAGGGGAGAATCTAGTTCCCTTGAGTTTCTGTAATTTGATGAAGTTATGCAGGCTGAAAAAAATTCGTATTTCTCCAAACGTGTTTTGGTGACAGCGAGGAGAGGAGCTGGATGGGGCAGCAGCATGGAGCAGAGGCCAGTTTGGCAGCTCTGGCCTCAGGACAGGATTTTCTGGCCCCCAGAGCTGCTCTGACCCCAGGAAACCAAGAGGCCACTAAGACCCAGGAGAGAGGGCCTCAGTGTCTGTCCTGGCCTTGTCCTGCTCTCCCGTCAGTCAACACTTCCAGCTTTCCTCTGACCTGAGCATATTTCTCTTTGAACTACAAAGCCGGATTGGTATATTCAATTCTTGATGAAAACAGCTTCAAGGTATAATTTTCAACACTTAATGAGACTGACTAATATTTATTCCAGATTCGTGCTGGCATTGTCCTTAGAGAAAAACCCTCCCCAGAGAGAATGTGTGTCAAAGGCATGTGATTCTCCTTGAAATCACATCACCACGGATTTCTGTAAGGAGAACCCTTCAACATTACCTATCTGGTGCTTCCTAGCATTATAGGCAAGAAGCCAGGACCCCCCAGGGAAAGGCCCCCTACTGGAGGCAACCTTCAGACCCTTACAGCGAGATGGCATGGGCTCAGGAAGAAGGGAGCCCAGGCAAGACTGGGCAGAGTCTCCACGCCTACTGAGTGTACCCAGTGGAGAGGGGACAATGAACAGCCCCCAAGTGTGCTGAGCAGATGCTGTGCCAGGGACAAGGGCACCCAGGAGCTCGGGCTGAAGCTTCTGGCCTTAGCATCCCTTGCCTAGCTCATCAAAGGCAGTCAGCGGGCTGCATCTGGTCCATGAATGTGTTTGGTTTGGCTCTCAATGTTTTAAAAAAATACTGTATTAGATATGAACATCTAAAAATCAGATAGTTATAAACAAAAATATGAGTTTTTGGCTACTCTTTTAAAATTGGCTAACTGGGGCTTCTGGGGCTAAAGTTGCATGTGGAACCATGGGGTGGGCCGCCCAGACAGCAGGGCTCTGCCCTCAACAGGCCACGCCCTCCTTGACAGCTCTGGCCACTTATTCAGCTCTGGCCACTTACTCAGCTCCGTTAGGAAGGCCCAGCACACGCCTGTATCTTGGACCACTGTGCCTCCCCCAGGCATGTGAGCTGGCAAGCCACTCCCTCCTCCCCTCTTCTTCTCTTCTAAGTCCCATGGTACACCCACCAGTGTGCCATGCAAACCTATCCCACACATGGACATACAGGTCTGTCACAGGGCTGAATGGCAGATGGAGAGGTACATGGCTGACTGCAAGCCACTCGTGTTACAGATCCTTAATTCTTCCTGGAGGGCTCACCACGTGCTCACGGGGTCAGGTTGTTCCATATAAGTGCAAGCATCTTGAAAAGCCATCCTTTTCTGCCACCCCTCCAAAGGGTATGTGTGTGGGGAGCTCATCCCACAAGTAGCTGCTGGGGACGACACAGGACCCTCACATGGTACAAAAGCCAACCTGTCCTACGCAGAGTCTGTACCTGTTAGTGAAATGTATGGCCCTTGATTTGGGCTCAGATGAAGTAGAGACACACTGCCAGGTCCTGTTTCTCTTAATCGCTGTATGGACACTAACTTGCTACCCATGTCCCCCTTCTCTGGCGGTGGATCCCATTCCACGCAGAACAGAGCACAGCCTCTGGGGAAGCCGAGTGGGCTTCTGAACCATGCTCTCAGCCAGAATGGCACTGTGTGGCTCACATCCTTCTTTTTGACAACACACATCCTTCTTGCTGACCCTCAGTTCAAGTGCAAATTGAAAAACATGCTATCTGTGCAGGAAAGTGTGGCACAGTCACTGAGACCATGTGTCTAGATATCGGGAGAGGGCCTGGTGCCCAGAAGCTGCTCAATAAATGCAGCCATTTATCTCCTCATCTGAACCCAGCTCCCCAAACCCAGATCTCAGTTCCTCCTAACCCAGATGCAGCCTCCAGCTGTCTGCTGGCTTTCCCTCTGGTTTGGTAACTCCATCTAATACTCCCACCTGGCTGGCAGGCTACTGGCAGTACCATTCACTCAGCTTTCCAGCGGTCCTGACTTCCAGTCTTTTCCAGACCCTGCATATAATCAGTCTCCAAACTCTGCCAGTGCTAACAGGAAGTATCTCCGAAATCTGGGCTCTCACAGCTGCAGCCTGGGGTCACAACTCTCACCTTTTACTTAGTCCCCAACCACTGCCTCCTGCAGGCTGCCCCTGCTGTCCACTCTCCAATCCCTCCCTGATGCCTTCCTTACCGCTCCCTCCTGCTTCAGCCATATCCCTCCTCCCCCAGAGGCCCGCAAGATTCCATTTCTTACGCTTGTCATCCCTAGCTCAGAAAGATCTCTCCACATCCCACCTTCCTGGTTCTCATCTTCTAGGGAATCATTCTTCACTCTGAAGTCAGAGATGCTCTTCCTCTAAGGCTAACTCCTGCTAATCCATCACCGTACACTGTGTAGAAATCCCTGCTCCAGGCTCCATACCCCTTGAGAGCAAAGACCATAGCCTGGATTCTTCATTTCCCACTTAAATCAGCACACAGCTGTACCTGGCCATCAAGGCCTTTGAGACTCAGGTCCACTCCATGAAGCTCCTTAGCCTGGGGCTGGGAAAACCCACAAGGACAGAAAGCTGAGTCTTAATGGGTCTCAGGGCTCAGCAACACATGGTAGGGGGATGACAAAGGAGGACCCTGGTCTGCTCACTACCATGCCAGGCTCCGGGCAAGCTCATGGAAACCTCAGAGTGTTCCAGTTTGCTCCTGGATAAAGCCTGTGTGCTCAAGTTCTGCTGGTATAATTCCATTTGACGATGTCCAGCTGCGTAGTTTTCTTGCACAGGACAAACTGTAGAAAAGCTGGGGCCATGAGGCTGGGTTATAAACTTTCTCAAGCTCCAAGGCCAAACTGAGTGGCAGCTCCAGGAACCTGACCAGCAAGTCCGGGGCTTGGGCCACAGTGGCCAATGGGTACCCAATCTCTTTTGGTCACACAGGGCAGACCAGAGAGCAGTCCTGTCTTCGGAGGCTGGTGGCTTTAAGAGCACCTCTCAACAGTCCAAGGCCCATGAGGCAGAGAGTGTCCTCTATCAGACACTCAAATACAGTGGCAAGGACCACGACACTTCTCTAAATCATCTGGCTTCTTAGGTCCTCTGCAAGGCCCACCCAGCCCAGGGTCTTCAAGTATGGGGTGTGCAACCACTTGTTAAATTAGGTTACACTGTGACTGGGCATTTCAATAATCCCACTGGCTGTGTAATGTATATGAATTATTTTTCAACTTGGGATTTTAATGAGCTCTTTACACATTACTTAAAAATACCAAATGACAGCCAAGTGCGGTGGCACTTGGGAGGCTGAGGAAGGAGGATCACTGTGAGTTTGAGGCCAGCTTGGGCTACATAATGAGTTCAAGGCCAGCCTAAACTACATAGTACAACCCTGTCTTAAAAAAAGAAAAAAATGGGCTGAGGATTTAGCTCAGTGGTTTTGCCGCCTGCTGCACAAGCGCAAGGACCTGAGTTCGATTCCCGGCACCACAAAAAAAAAATATCCAATGCGATCAAGACTAGGTACTAAACCTTAGGGAATTCTATTAGGTACATTTGTCTTACGTAAGGGAATATTCAGTTATTTCTTCTGTTTCCAGTTTTGTATTTATGAGAAATAATGCCTTACTCATAATGATTCAATTTTTTTTTTTAGATAATTTATTGTTAAATGGAGAAGTCACAAAGCAAAATGGAATGGGACAGATGTCAAAGATAAATTTAAAACACACTTTTGTCCAATACTATAATGATTCAATTTTTAAAAATAGCTTTTAGTGTCCAAAAACTTAGGCAATCTACAGGTAGGATTTAATTACAAAAGGGATCTTTGCCAGTTTTCACCACAGAGAGCTGTCGCCCCCACCCCCAGCACCTGTCAGGACTCTTTTTGGCCTTCTCAACACACAGTGCAGACTGCTACACAGCACTTGTACTGCTGATACAGTTTAATATTCAGTTTTTGTCACTTAGCATAAATTTTTATAGTAATGGGTAGAATTTTAAAATTTCTTACATTCTTCCAAAGCATACAGACTTTAATTTTCATCCCTATTCTTTTAGGTCCTGGGGTTATTCTCAATTCTCCTCCTGCAACGAATGTTCTGACAAATGGTTGAACTTTTCAGTCTTTCAGAAAGCCCCGCCAGTCATGTTCTTTGGCTTTTCCTGAAACCTGTTCATTGTGCTCCTGCGGGGCATCCATCTGCGGGGCAGAGTGGACAGGGGTCAAGGAGAGGCAGGGGTAGGCAGGGGCCACAAGGAGCCCTAGAGTGAAGTGGCAGAGGCTGGGGTCTGTCTGGCACCATGGACTGTGAGTGAGCTGCTCAAGACACCAGCCAAGAGCACCGAGTCTGTGGCCAGCAAGGTCACAGCCAAGGGCAGTGGAGCCAAGTCAGTATTAATGGGTGGGAAATGCCAAGATAACCAGGTTCCAGAACAAGTGTTGGGACTCCTGGTCTACTTCCATGTCCGGCTGGAGGGTAGAACCCAGGTCTCTATCCTACAGGGGGGTAACTGCAATGGGTACAAGAAACATGCCTGCACAGGGGCCTGGGGGAGGGGCGCTGGCCCTCCTGGAGATTGCAGGTCACCATGCCAGACAGCAATGTGGCTCCCTGGTCACCTAGCTTCTGATGCTCAGAGAGAGCCCTCACACGTGATAGCAATGCTATGGTCTGTCAGCACAACAGCCCCTGGAGCAGGAGGTGGCTGGCAGCAAATTGGCTTGCTCCCTGGCTCAGTGTTGCCCCTACCCAAGTGAACCCTCATTCCAGGAATGTATCTGTCTAAACGGCCATCAGGTCCTGAAGATGGCATGCACACGCATCAACACGTCAGCCACACCATGCAGCCTGAGCCTCAGTTCTCATCTGTGAAACAGGCATCTGACCAATACCTGTGTACTGCACTGCCACAGAGAGCGGCTCCACCCACAAAGGGCTTCAACACATGCTGACACACACCAGGCACCTAGAAAATACACCACTGGAATCGCTGGCAATGACCCACATGCCTCAGGGAAGGTCATTTCCCAGCCCCCGCTGTTTCCTTCTTGCTTCTGTACACTCTCCAGTCACCTGTGGCCTCTCCCACTGTGTGCCTTCCGCACAGTTCCCAAATGCTCTGCCCTTGCAAGATGCTCCTTATGTGAAGAAACTGCCGGTGGCATGATGACCTGGCTCCTGCTGCAGCCCCAACCCTTGGTGTGGCCAAGGCCTATGACTTCTGCTGACAGCAGCATATCGTAAAGGTGGCCAGCTGCCTGAGATCCAGTGGATGTGATTGTGTGGGGCATGACAGCAGGCTGGGACCTTCACCTCCCTTGCTGGTTGTGGATGGGAGACCACACGGGGCCATTGGGAGGAAGGCAGAGGCCTCTGGTGGCAGTGAGCCAGGTGGGACTGTGTGGAGGACCTGCCCCTCAGAAACTGTGACATGGTAGCATGTGCACTGAGCCACTGAGCTTACAGCAACACTGTTTGCAGCACTAGATAATGATTACATGCCTGAGCACTTTTCAGACTCCAAAATTTCCATTTTCCACATTGTGATGCTTGGAGGGATTTTCTATTACTAACTAGAGCAGTACGTCCATCAGAGAGCAGCCTACAATTTGTATGTAATTTGTGAATTAGACTTGTTTTCTTTCAGCACAATCTTTCCATTTCAGCACATTTGCTCCCCAGGGCCTTCAAATTCACTGCTCTTTTAGGAAGTCTAGGTTGCCATGCCTTTTCCACATTTAGCTATTTCTTTTGGTGAGGCCAAGTGACTGACGGAGGAGTCTGCATGTCTATGTCAGAAGCCAAAATAGTTCACAAAACACATGCTTAAGGCCTGGGTTTAAACAAGAAAAAAGAACTAAGAACGCAAGGCACAGGATGCCGCTTTAGCCACATGAAGGTGAAAGCCCCAAACCAGTGCCTTCCCCCAGTCTGGACTCAGGTGGTTCCCAGCCACTGCTAGGCAACGAAAGGTGGCCCAGCATGCACACACCACCTCTGCCCCTCAGCTTGCTCTGTTTCCAGTTTGTCACCTGAACTGTCCATCATGTCTAATTACAGGCCAGTCAGAAGTGTGGGAGGAGGTGGGAGTGGAAAGGACCCTGCTGCGCGGCCTTTACCCTTCCTGGTGGTGACACCCCACTACAGGGAGAGGGCATCTTGCCCCTCAGCTCAGAAGCACAGGCTGTTCCTGTCACACCCTCAAGTTAATGGGATTCCCCCACTGACCAGGTTGGGGGCTGGGCAGCACTGGGATCTCACCGAGGCGGGCTGCTGCAGGTTGCCTTATCAAGTCCAGCCCTGTGGTCACTGCTGTGGACCTTGATAGGGCCTGGTGACAAGCTACGCAAAACCGATGGGAAAAACCTTTGGGTGGGGAAAGGAAATGTGCTTCTTGGAACAGGTTGGGTGGGAGCCAGAGCACTGAGCCTGTGCAGGAGAGAAACTCTGCGTTCTGCCTTCTGATCTCCGAGGGACCCACTGAATGGGGTCTGGAGGTATAAAATTTTTTCTTACATAAGAAACTGACCTGAGTGCTTGGGCAGGGCCCCTGCAGGTCAGTGGTTTCCCTGCCTTGCTGCAGGTGGACAGCTCTGGGCCACCAGGGTCTTTGCAGGTGGCTGCCTGTGACGGGCTCCACTGATTGGGCAAGAACCCGGCCTTGCCTCCTAGCCCACCCTCAAAGCTTCCTAGGGGGCTGAGACCAGTACTGAAACTGGGTGGGACACAGCTTTCCTCTCTGCCCAACCCTGAGTGCCCCTTCTCTTTGTGCTTCTGAGCAGCCTCATGACCTCTGTGACCCATCTCAGGGTCTGTCCCCTTGGCAACCCAACCTGACACATACAGAATTAGCCTCAAAATGGAAAGGGAGGACACGAGTCCACAGTGGTGCTCTGCAGGGTGGTGGACCACAAGTCAAGGCACATGTTACCCTGGATGACCGCTGTGATGCTTAGGAGGTCGGAGTCAGGAGAGAGAAAGAGGTGAGTGTGCACGCATGACACGAGAAGTCAATCATTGCACAGCCCTGGGGACCCAGGGGTGCAAGCTTTCCCCAGGCTTCTCTGGGCCTCTGTGGGCTGACATGGCACCTCATGCATCTAGCACAGTGAGGACCACCACTGAGGACCAGCTTCAAGAAGCTCACAAGGTAAGGGCCTTGCTCCCAGGCTCCAGGCTAGTGCCGAGATGTTAGCTGCAGGGCAGGGAAGGACCTGGCTTCTCTCAGCCTGGAATTGTATAAACACAGTGCATGGACCAACTCCAGAGTTCAGAAGTAGTTAGAAGGACAGCAGCAACAACCCCCACAAACAAACAAACAAACAAATGAACGAACCAACCAACCTACCTACCTACCTACCTCTGGAATGATGGGGACAGATGTGGCTGTCCTGCACTGGTCATCCCAAGTGCTACTTTTCCTGGTCCCATCAGCCCTTGCTGTTCCTTCTGTTTTTCTACTCAGCCTCTGGTCTTTTACTTTCCACCCCAAGGCAATGAACATTTTTTTTTGGTAGCATTGGCAACTGAACCCAGGATCTTATGCATGCTGAGCAAGAGCTCCATCACTGAACTACAGCCCCTGACCTTTTTATTTTGAGACAAGATCTCACTAAGTTGCCCAAGGTGGCCTCAAACTTGCAGTCCTCCTGCCTCAGCCTCTCAGTTGGGTGGTCTGACACGTACGTAGCACTGTGTTTGGCTTCTATTTTTTTTTTAACACTAGGCAGCCAAATATATCCTAAAGGAGGCATTTTTACATTCAGAAAAAAAAAGATGCTAAAAAGGAACATGTTTCCAGGGGTTTATTTCTAAAGCAGTCAGGTGGGAGCAAGATGAGGAGGAGAGCTGGTGACTTCTTGCACCTCATGAGGGCACTCTGGTAGGCAGGGTACCACACTCCTAGTGCTGAGGTGCTTGTCAATTTGTGACCAAGTGTACCACTGACCCTTCGGGACTTTTTATTTATTTTTTTACCTTTCCTTTTTATAATAAAATTTTTTTAAAAACCTGAATTGGAAGAAATAGGATGTAAGGCATTACTTTTCTTAAGGGACTAAAGCTTTCTTTTTTTTTGGTACCGGGGATCGAACTCAGGGCCTTGTGCTTTTGAGGCGGGCAGCGGAACTACTGAGCTAAATCCCTGGCCCCTCTCTTTCTTTTTTTAGACAGGGTCTCCAAGTTGCCCAGGAGCACTAAAATTTGTGATCCTCTTGTTTCAGCCTCCCAGAGTGCTGGGATTACAGGTGTGTGCCACCATGCCACCGAGAAAGGCTGTCTTAAGTATGTACTCTCACAAAAATGTTTACTCTAAGTAGCCCACAAATGTGTAATTATTTGCTAAGTGTATTACAGTGGCTCTCTGTCAGGTCTGTCACTTATGACATCTTGAAAAGCGAATCTGTCATGCTGTGTCCTATGTACATTGTTTGAGATGCTGTTAGCAGCGCTTCTACAGTGGTCTACTTCAGCTTCCTTGTTCCTCTCCACCAGTGCTCTCTGTCTAACCCCGGAAGCCCGTTCAAAGTATACAGATTGTGTGTTGACATCCCAAGTGTACTGGGCACACTGCATTTTTGGTTTACTGCATATAAGTAATGTAGTTTCTGACTGTCTTTGAGTGGATGACAGCAGTGAGTTTACACAGTCCTTACTCTGGGTAGCCAGTGCTGGAGGAAAGCTGTCACTTACAAACTTAAAAACGTAAGTCACTAGCCAAAATAGTGAGACCACCAGAATAAACCACGCGATGGACTTTAAGGTTAAATACAGGCAAACTGCTCTTTCAACTTTTGTATTAGGGTTTCTCCTACTGATGTGCTGAACCAAGACTTCCCTGTTATCCCATGCTTGAGTTTGCCCAAACCCCAGCTGTGTTACAAGTGCTGTTGTTTTGATGTGGAGTGCCCCCAAAGGCCCCTGTATTGCAGACATGGTCTCTAGCCTGTGTGCCGTGGGAGGTATGAACCCTTCGGGAAGAGGGGACGAGTAGGAGGAAGTCAGGTCACTGAAGGTACAGCCTCCAAGAGGACACAGTCTGTGGCATCTCCTCCCCCTCTCTTTGCTTTCAGCTGCCATGAAGTGAGCAGTTTTCTCCACCACTCACGCCTACCACAGTGAGCAGCCTGACCATAGACCCAAAGGCAAGGGGCCAAAAGACCACAGACTGAAACCTCTGAAACTGTGAGCGAAAGTAAAGCTTTCCTCCTTCTCAGTTGATTATCTCAGGCATTTTGTTACAGTAACAAAAGGCTAACACAGAGAACAATGAAAGAGGAAGAAACCACGTCTTCAGCTATGTCTAGGTTAAAACAAAATTATATTATTATTGTTGTTGATATGAATATTATTAGTATAAAGAAATAGTAGGAGAAAATTATAATCAACAGCAATAAAAGGTTACAATGTGTGTGTGAGAGATAAACATACATATTAACTGGTCCTGAGCCCAGTGGTTTTAATTCTTGGAGCAATCCTGGATGTTCTTCACAGGCCCAGGCAGCAATTTCTTCCTCTCAGTATATGTCTCTACATGGTTAGCAGTCCTGTGCCTACTGCTGCACTCTGAACTGGGGAACTTCCGGGCCTAAAGCCACTGAGCCTGCTGATGTAGAAATGTTCTTGGTGTCTCTCACTTCTGAAGATCCTCCCATTCTATTCAGCTCTGTCTTAGTCTGGGAACAGGCCTCTCTACTGAGAGCACAGAGCTCATTACACCCACGCAGCCATAGTAGGGTGTTCACACCATCAAACCTATCACCAGCAGTGCTATCAGCCAGGACACTTACCACATTGCGTGCATGTAAGTTGGTGGGAGTCGGGGGCTGCTGACGGGGGTGCAATTGTACGACCTCATGATCCTTTCTGCCAATAAAAAATTTCGAAATAGACTCGCCACCAGCAGGTCTTGTCTGAAGAGCTTTTGGAAAAGGTCTGAGGGTAGATAAAAGATAAATGGAGTCTTCAGAGATTGGTGCCTACCATTTAAAGTCAAATACACAAATTTACATTTACCCAAAATTACTATAAACAGGTTGGGACTAATACACATTTCCACTATAAACACACACACCCCCCCAACACACAAACACATAAACACACATATGTATATAAGCACATACACACATAGGCACACATCCACATGTAAGCTTATATACAAATGAGCAACCAAGAAACAAAAAAATACAAGTAAGTCTTAGAATAGCAATTCCGGTTTGAGGGAGTAGGGACAGTGCCAAAGTCCATGAAGAAAGCTAAGCCCTGAGCCCAGCCGGAAAAGCACGGACTGACACTCAGCACAGGGCCGATGCTGAGCTCACTGTGGACCACTGCTCCCTGTGCTCAACACACCGCTACTCTTTCCTCCTCACAGAAGTCTCCTTAGGCTCCCGCTGTGTCCTTCTCACCCCCTCCTCTTGTTCCTGTCAGTTTTCCTCACTGACAGAGAATGAACTGATCCCCTTCAACCACTTTCCTACCCAAGGGTCAGCAGTGCCCCCAAGTGGCCAGCCAGCCCACAGCCTCACCCCGGGGGAGCACATTCCACGCGATGGTGTCTGTGATAGCTGTGAAGATCCAGTTCAGCTCACCCAGAGGAGTCCTCCGGTCATTCAGCCGGCCAGGAATCCTAGAAAACATGATGCATTTTCCATTAGTGCCATCTGGGTACTGCCACAGCTAAGGAGGCAGGAGACGAAGGTGGGTGGGGGGGCGAAGGTTCAGACCCGGGGGAGGGTTGGCTGAGCATGGAGCCAGGAGGACCTCCTTGCCTCCCCTATGATTTTCAAAGTTCCTACACAGTTCCCTCTCAAGGAGAATACAACTCTCCACAGGTCACTCCTTAGAAGCTCAGCCTCCATCTTCCTCTTTCTCCCTCTCCACACCCACACCTGGACAGCCTCTTCATGTACCCTAGACGGAGGGGCCAAGCTCAGCTGGTGACACATGGTTCCACATCTGCGGCACAGGCCACAGACTGCACCCCAGGGACAGCTGTGTGGCTGGGCTGTAAGGGGTCCACAGCACCCTCCACTATTCTCCATCACAGCCGCTCTGTGGCTCCCACACTGCAGATGTGTGCTGTCAACCCCAGAGAGCCAAGGAAGGCCTCCCTATGAGGTCTGGTTATCTTCCATGCATTCAACAGATAATCCAGAGTTCCGGTAAAAGGGCTGTGCACAGAGGTGACTTATCAAGGCCCAAATTGCGCAGCTTATGGTCTAGTGGGCAATAAACATGTGCACATGGGGAGGGCAAATGCAGCGGACAGGACACGCAAAGGGCGAGAGGTGACAGGGATGCTGCCAGTTTAGAAAGAGCAGTGAAGGGTAGCCGCACGGAGCACTGGTCTGGAATGGGTGGCCGTGGTCCTACAGCAGGAAGGGAGGCGGCAGTGGCAACAGCGTGTGCAAAACCATGAGGTGTGGGCACATTTCTTCCTGCTCTATAGGAAGTTTAATTTTATCCACCAGGTATCAAGCTTAATTACATCTGACTGAGACTTTTTCTCCCAGAAGGAAAATGTTCAAAGCAATTTAGTTTGGAGTCTAGAGTGTGATCCTTGCTATTTATTAAGATTGAACAGATTAATAATTCCCACTGCAGTCACCCACTGCCTCGAATAATTCCTGTGTCTGAGCGACATTCAGAAGCTCCACTTCAGGAAGGGGCACGGGGCCAGGCTGACTTCCACATGGTTCTGCCATACCCATGCTCTCTCCATGCCTTTTCATTTAGGAACAAAAATAGTTTCTATTTCTTCAAGGAGGCATAGTGATGGGACAAGAGACAGGAGATGAAGAAACCACACTAATTCTCTAAAGCAGTGACATTATAAGTCTAAAAAAAGCTTTCCAAATTCAAGAAAGAATTTCTACTTCTACATGGAGACACTGGTTCCAACAAGGAGGTTTGCACGCATAGCCCCAGGATCAGTTGTGGAATGACTGCAAAGTAACTGGCAGTGGGGCATCATCAGGACCCACAGTGGAGGAAAGACCAAGGTGAACTTGGCACAGGATGGTGGGGACTGACCGCTCTCACTTCAGTGAGCACAGGCTAGGGCCATGGGCAAGGTGCCCCAGATGCCTGCCACGGGCTCTCCATGAAGGACAGGAGGAATAAGAACAATAGGGAAGGACTAGCAAACCACAACAGAGCTTTGTCCACAGGCTACATGAAGGCAGAGACAATTGCCAGGGAGAAGTTTCTTTAACCTCAAGAAACAGCCCAAGAAGCCACTTCATCAGAGATCTCCAGGTGGCTCTCAAGTACCAGTGCGGGCCAGCTGCCTGGAAAGAACGTGGCCCTGGGAAAGGGACAGAAAGGGGTGTTGAGGTTGTCCCAGGGTGGACATGGAGCTCTAAGACACTCACTCATGTCTCGAGTCTGTAGATGAGAAATATACATGCTGAAAACCCTCTCCGTAAAAGCTGACAAGACTGTCACCAACACAGGTCATTCCTTAGAAACTCTGGCTCCATCTTCCTCTTTCTCCCTCTCCACATCCACACCTGGACAGTTTCTTCAAGTACCCTGGATGGACCGGCCAAACCCAGCTAGTAAGAGATGGTTCCATGTCTCCAGCACGGGCCACAGACTAGACCCTGGGGACAGCTATGTGGCCCGGGCTATAGAGGGGGCCACACTACCTTCCACAATTCTCCATCACGGCCCTTTCTGTGGCTCCAGCACAAGCACCGTACCTCCCTCCTTTCCCTAACTCCAGGGCCTGGCTGGACACCTGCTGCCCTCTTCATCACAGTGGCATGGCAGATCAACCTGGCATGGTCACCAGGTTGACTCCTTGTGCCTAGACTTAACAAACATACAAGTGCCACAGTGTGCATGGAGTAAGGGTAGAAGGTGCTTGTGCCAAGCACTTGTCACAAGTTCTCTCTCTTGTCAGTGTATCTGAAGTTCCTCCAGATAGCTCCAGTTACTGATGCCACCCACAAGTGAAGGGCTCCCAACCCCCTCAGTTTCAGTACTTCACTAGGATGCCCTAGACATGCTTATAATCCCAGTTACCATTTACTGCAGAGAAATACAGGTCAGAAGTCAAGAGACCACTGGATACAGTTCAGAAAAGCTTCAACTGGGGACTTTCTGTGTCCTCTCTCTAGAGTCTAGACATGCTACCCTCCCAGGATGGATGAGACAACATGCATGGGGTACTGTGCCAACCAGCAAGGCCACCCAGGACCCACTGCACAGGTATGACTGACTGGTGGACTGTCTGTCTGCATGACTGATCTCAGCCTCCAGTTGACTGCTACAGGACTCAGAGCCTGCTGGACCACAGGCTGGTCTTCCCACTGTGGAGAGCCCACCCCAGGACTGCCAGGTATGACCGGCTCTAGCCCACCCATAGACATCAGACCCTATCTGATCTGACACAGGTGGCCTTATAGAAGCTGGGGACAAAGGCCAGACTTTTTCTTTGGGCAAGGCCAAAATCTCCACCACACACACATTAGCCTACTTAGCACCAAAGCAAACCTTTCCCAGCTAGATGTCAGTCTTTTCAGTCTACACGGAGTTCTGGGCACAATGCCAGCAGGACCAGGACAGCTTCTCACCACATGAGAAAATACCAGAAGCATGTGACAGGCTGAGCACTGGCAGTGTGCATACAGCTCTTCCATCAAGAAGTTTAAAATGGGAGCCAAGCCGCCCTCCTTTGAGCAAGCACAAGCGGGAAGAAAAACCCAAATAAACCACCAGGCTATGCCATTCACCAAAGGCTTTAGAAACGCTCAGGATCTACCTGTGTGAGGTTTCCATCTGTGTGGATCCTCAGTTTGTTCACAGCCAGGTCCTTCTTCAGATGACAAAGGTGGAAATGACTTCATCTCCCCTGCTCTTCATGTCATTCAGAATTAAGTCATTTCAGACATGGTTTCTGTTTTCCCTTCTATAGGATCTGACCTGGACACTGCCATACCCAGAACCCTCGGAGGCTGTTTGGATCATCGAGCGCTGCTGCAGGACCCAGAAGGATCCAGGCAGCTAGAGCGCCACATTTAAGACCATATTTCACTCCATAAGCTCCTCTGCTCCCTAGAGAACTGCATTAGTAACCAAGGTGGCATTTTAAAAGTTTAAATACAGTGTTAATCAAGGATGAATCTGTATGTGAAAAGTGTGAGAAGCTGTGCTTTGGGAACAGATTACTGGATTGAAGATGAGAAGAGACAAATTCTAGTCCCAGCTGTGCTGTGGAAGAGTGACTTCTGCATCCTGCCTCTCTGCTCTGAGTCACGAAGGCTAGCCGTATGTGCAACTTGGAGACTAAAATAAAATGGGTTGCATGCCAAAAGCAGACACAGCAAGGGCACCCAGTCCCCCCAGTTTCTCCAGCATGCTGCCACCTGAAGGACTTATTTCCACCTTTCCCCAGACATCAAGGCACCCCTGCAGCTTCCTGTTTCTTGCCAGGACTTGTCTTCCTTGATGTCAACCTAGAGGCCATTATTGGCGACCCCAGTGCTGCTGATGTACACTGTGCTCTTCAACAACCCGATCCCCATGGGTACTGGGACCTGAGCCTGGAGCCAGCTTTGAGTACCCACTTGGCGCTTCTCCTCTTGGGCCACCCTCTTCTTCCTTTGCCCTCCCTGATGTCTTTATGACCATCCGTGCAATCACTCCAGGTGGCTCTCTACCCTACCCCCGCAAAGTCCCTTCTGCATCAGGCTGTAGCAACGGCGCTCTTGTACTATCACCCCCTCCACCAGGACCCCTGCATGGGAGACATTAAATGCTGCTAAATGCCTTTCTATCTCAAACTCCTATTGAACTGTACCTGAATGAGAAGCCATATCCTCCTCCGACCCTCTTGGGCACTCCACTGTGCCCTTCTTTGCACTCTATTATTCACCAATGCTCCACATATATTAATTTTCTTTCTGGGTATCTAGATAATAAATTCCTATGGACAACGACTTTCTTTCCTAGATATATATCAATCTCCTTACAGTTTTTGGCAGAGTGCTAACCACACTGCATAATTGCAACAGCCCACAAGTCTGAGTCATGTTACTTCTACTTAAAAAACTGCTCCCACTCATGCTGATGGCTCTTTGTCACTCTGTGAATAGAATCCTAATTCTTCATGGCTGTGTAGCGGCTATGGACACTGCCCAGACCCTCAGAGGGCAGAGTAGCATTAGGTGATACTCTCTAGCTGTTCATGCTCAGGGTCTCTGAGGGCTCTCAGGTAATGACTTAGTCCTCTCTGGGCAGCCCCAACCCAAGTCAGAGCATGACAAAGACAAAGGCCTGGCTACTCCCAGGATCCAGCTGAACAGCTCTCCTAGGATACAGCTTCCTTCCCAGCCCAGACAGGTGCTGCTGCCCAATAAACCTCTGCACCCCTACTGTTCAGTGCCTGTTCCCCAGAACAGCTGACAGCACAAGTGGTATGTGGGAGATTCAGTAATCCACACTTTCACATTTACCTTCTTTGTACTATTTTCTATTTCTCCCTGTCTTTCTCCTTCACCAAATATATGGCTTTCCAGCATCATCACTGGTCCTTAGCAGACATCCACAATGCTCTCAGATTTGTGCAGACCACAACCCCCTTTTCCTGGTGTGGGCCCAGATGAACCCCTCATTCTCTAGCTCAACTGCTTTCTTCTCGGGAGACATTCCCCATGCCTCCTCCATCCTGTGCTTTCCCACAGAGTGCTGTGGGTATCTCTGCCTTAGATGCTGCATCTTTACCTAGGAGCTCTCTGACAGTGAGGGCCTTGTATACGTATAGGAGTGCTCATGCATGGCCCATTCACAATGCTATGTCTGAGCAGAATGTTTAGTGAAAAACCATGGTTTCTGAGAAAATGTTATGAGATCATTAAAAATATTCAGATGAGAATATAAAAAAGGAACTGAGAAGATAATACAAATGGTCTGAATTTCATCATCTAAAAACCACTAGAAACATTTTGTTTGTCATATCTCCAGGTATCTCTTTATACACAGAAATCAAATAATTTGAAATGCACCGAAATAACTTATTATGAATAGAAATGCTTGCATTTTTGTTAAAATACCCAGAAATAAGCTGGACATGGTGGTGCATGCCTGTAACCCCAGTACTCTGAAAGGGTGAGGCAGGAGGATCCAAGTTTGAGCCCAGCGTGGACAACTTAGTGAGACTTTGTTTCAAAATAAAAACTAATCAAGGGCTGGGGTGTAACTCTATGTTAAGGCCCTGGGTCTCACTACATAGTTCAGGCTGGCCTTGAACTCACTATGTAGTCCAGGCTGGCCTTGAACTCATAGGAATCCTCCTGCCTCAGCCTCCTGAGTGCTGGGATTATAGGCATGCGCTTATTTCCTATATTGAAAACAAAAACAACCACGCAAACAACCCAAACCCTCACAAATACATAGTAAATAGTGTGGGAGGGTATGCAGCAAAGTATTAAAATTATTATCCTGGCATAGCAGCAATTATGAATGATTTTTAATCTTTTCTGCTTTTCTGTATGTAATACTATAACGCACTAAAAACAGCCTTTACATAACATATTGAAAAAATTAAATTTTTTCTCTTTTAATAAGAGGGAAGCTAAAGCAAGTATTTCTGAAAATTAGAGAAAAATTTTTTTGGTGCTGGGGATCGAACTCGGATCCTTGTGCTTGCGCAGCAGGTGGCAAAACCACTGAGCTAAATCCCTGGCCCGAGAAAATATTTTTAAAATGTATTATTTTACAAATTTATAGCACAGATTAAGTTCAATTCAAGTAGGATATACCTTTACTTTATTTAATCTAAATGGCTATTAAGAAAAGATGGTGCAGAGAACCTGGGGCAAGATCATTACGACACTAATGATTCATCACTTAGAAATGTTCCCTGATAAAGGTCATGGGGAGGTGAGGCTGGTGATTTTCTCTGAAAACAATTCTTTTGAAAACCCAGGTCAGTGCACAATGGTGATGTCTTAGGTAAGGCAAAAGCTCTGTACCAGGCCCCAGGACTTGGGGTAAGGAAGAAGCTCACAGATTGTTGAGGGAGATGTATGAATATGTGTATACATGTAGCAATATGTATGAGTACACATATTTGCTCCCATCAATGAATGCTATATTGAAACTAGATGTACAAAACATGCACGTATATTTTCCCAATATTTATAAAAATGCAAATTTATGGGGAAAAAACTTGAAATAGGGAACTAATGTACTAGACGAATTTTTGAGAGACTCAAGAAAATATCTTGAGCTAACATTCCCCTGTGCCAAATCATGACACATGTCTATGATACTCTTTCCCAGTATCTTTTCACTTAGACATCTCTTCACTTTTAAAATGGGGCACAATCCAAGCATCTTCAACACTGCTGAACTCCTTACACAGCACTAGTATCCAGCCACCCACGGATCCAGTGATCACAGCCATGGTCCTTCTGAGTGGGAGACCAGTGGGTCATAAATTATAACACACGAGATGAGCCTGAACAGTCTGCAATTTTAAAGCCAGAGAAGAATCTCTTCCCACTGGGCCAGGACATGTCTGAGTAGTCAGTAGGAGAGGGAGACAAGAAAGCCTGGTGAGAAAGAGTGGACACAGTCATCTTTGCATAGCACAGCAGGACCCCAGGTGTGCAGCTGTGGTTTCCAGTGCTGTCACACACCACTGCAGTCACTGTGATGCCATCTAACAAGCTGAGTCAGTGCGGCCCCACACAATATCCAAGTCTGGAGCATGTGCTCCTGTGTGTCTCTTGGGGTTCTGATGACAGTTGGGAAGGGCAGATTGGTGATTCAGACCATTCTCATCTGGAGAACAACTGGAAAGGCTGTGAGCATGCTGGGGAAAGTGTTAGCTTCCCACCAGTATAAACAACACCTGAGATAATCAGCATTTAGGGAAAAGGTTATTCTCAATGTGCACACACAGATACACACACACTCCACTTGTGTTTCTTCCTCTACTTTTAAGGCACTAATCCCATCACAAGTCTCACTCTCAATACTTCATCTAAAACTAATCATCTCCCAAGGGCCTCATCTCTACACACCAGCACCTTGGGGACTGAACATATGAATTTGGGAGTGTGTAGGTCAGTCTATAGCATACAGGCCAAGAAATGCCACACACACAAGACAGGATAAGTCTAAAAACCTCCACCTACAGCCAGGCAAGGTGGTACATGCCAGTAATCCCAACACTGGGAGGCTGAGGCAGGAGGACTGCAAATTCTAGCTCAGCCTGGGCAACTTATTAACTTATTGAGATCCTGTCTCAAAATCAAAAATAAAAGGTCTGGGAATATAGCTCCCCTGGGCTCATCCCCAGTACTAAACACACACACACACACACACACACACACACTATGCCCATGTAGGCACATCAAGACACACCTGCGAAAGGCCAAAAGGAGAAAACCTTAAAAACAGTGAAAGAAAAATCCATACAATCCTTATGGGAGTAAGGATTAGTATAGGTCTGGTCAGGAGAGAATTTTTAAAAAGTCACTTAAACAAAGAAAATTTAATGCAAAACAGAAAATAGAGGCACACACGAGGGACAAAGGGACTCCAGAGGAAAGAGCAGTGGTGGAGAGCAGCTTCTCCTTCAGGTGCCAGGAGCACACCAACAAGGATACTCATGGCCCAGGTCTGGGCCAGTCTGGGGGAATATGGGAGGCATGGCTGTGGTCTCCAAGGTGTGAAGGCAAAGTGCAACAGTCAATTCTCGTGAACACTGGCAAGTGGAATGCAGCTGTGCACCAGAGGGCAACACCAGGATAAGCAGAGCTAGTCACAGGAACACAAGGAAGATTCCTTTAATCTTTGAACATCAATGACATAATGCAACACACAGAATAGAGGAAAATAAGCACACCATCATCTCAGCACATATAGGGAAAGTGTTTTTTTAAACAAATTTCAATACCAGTTCATGACAGAAACTCTCTGAAAACTAGGTGTAGAAAGAACTTCCTCATTTGATAATGGATATCCAGTAAAAGTCCTCAGCATACATTATACTTGATAGTGTACTACAAAATATTTCTTCCTCAACTGATCTCTGAGACAGGGTGTGGATGCCCAGTTTTATTGCTCCCACTTAACAATGTACTGGAAGCATTATGTGGTATAATAAAGCAAGACAAAGGAATTAAAAACAAAGTTTTGAAAGGAAAATGTAAAACTATGTACATGCAGATGATGTAATTACATACACAGATAAGAAATTTACAAAACAGCTATCAGAACTAATGCGTAAGGTTATCAAGTTTGGACGAAATGAAGTCATTACGCAAAAATCAATTATATTTTGATATGCTATTATTAAACAATAAAAATCCTGAAATTAATTTAACAAAATATTTGTGAGATACATACAGTTAAAACTAAACAGTACTAAGAAAACCAAAGAACATGTGCCAATGATTATGGAAGATGGACACACTCCAGCACTTACGGAATCACAGTGAACAAATATGTAAATCACATGGGTGTTCCAAGACTCAGAGCAGGTTAGGACAGAACACACCACAGCTAACCAAAGTCAGGATGTGGGTCTGGGACTTTCACTATTTGCATTATTACCCAACTTCTTTTGTGCTCAGTTCCATCTGTGAAATGTCAATCAGGACCCACTTCATTTGGTTAAGTTAATGAGACGATGTGTATAAAGTACAATGGCTAACACACTGTAACTGCTCGAGCAGGTGCACACTTTCAAAAACTGGAGAGAGAGCACACAGCAGACCACAGCAAGAGTGGTTAGTAAAGAAAGTGCACACACACCAGATGCCTCCATGTCCAGCAGACACTTGCAGCCTTAGCAACATGCCCTCAGCAGCTACAACTCCAGAAACTACATGTAACAATCAGCAATGAAAGAGGAAGACCTGGTTCAGAATCATATGTGACATGGTTCAAATTTCAATAGTGAGCCTTTCTTCTGGGCTCCAAGTCCCCATGTCACTGGTCATATCTTAAATCAAAACTAGGCAAAGAAGCCTTAGGATCTCCCTATCTTTCACTAAATAACCTCCACACTTGTCGTTGACTTCTTTTTACCTCCACTTCCTTCCACTTATAAAGTGTATTCCACTTGAACCAACACTCTCCCCCCAAAAATACCTCACTGCTTTACACTGAGACTGTCGCAGCTGCAGATGCTTGATGACATTTGTTAAATTTATAAGACGAAAGTAAAAAATTTAAAAATTCAAATATACATATACTATGTTCATGGACAAGGAAATTCAATACTAGTAAGATGGTAATTCTCCTCAAATCGATTTACAGATTGGATGCAACCCTAACCAAAATCTCATCAAGTTTATATTACAACTGACAGGCTGATTTTTAAATTTATATGAAATGCAAGAGCTAGGATAGCCAAAACTACTTCAAAAGGAACAGACTTACACTATGGCTACAGTGATCAAGACAGCGTGGTACTGGCATAAGGAGAGACACACAGATCAATAAAACAGAACAATACAATAGAACTATATAATCATAGGCAAATGATTTTCATTTAAGATACCAAAGTAGTAATTCAACGAGAAAAAGTCATTTCTACACATGGTACTATGGTGTTAGAACAATCTGGTATCTATGTGGGGAGGGGGCGCAGCTTTGACCTTTACTGCATACTATATATAAAACTAACTTGAAATGGATCACACACTTAAACATTTAAAGGTAAAATTATAAAAGTCCTAGGGAAAAAATCTTTACAACTCCGGGTGGAGTAGGCAAAGTTTGGGACCCAGAAAGCATGATCATAAAAGAAAAAACTACTAAGTTCAACTTCATCAAAATGAAAAACTTCTGTTCTTCAAAGAATTGTTTTGAAAATGAAAACATAAGGCAGAGACTGAGCAAAAATGTTCACAATATATAGATCTAAGATAGACTCCAAAATTCATAAGGACTCTTGAAGAAATACAACACAATTTAAAAATTGGCAAGAGACTTGAACATTTATTTTATTAAATATAATGGGCAGCAGCAGCACATAGAAAGCTGTTTAGCATCATGAGTCATTAGGCAAATACAAATTAAAATCATAATGATATTGCACTATATATATATGTTGGAACAGCTCAAGTTAAAAGAATGCCCAGAATTGACATGCACGGAGAACAACGGGCGTGCTCATCCACTGGTAGGAATATAAGCTGGTATATCACTTGGAGAGCAGCTAGGAGCTTTTAAAATAAAATTCATTGCACACCTACCACATGAGCCAGCCATCCCACACTTAAGCATTTATCCAGGTGAAATGAATACATATTTCTACACAGAAACTTGTACATGATTGTTTGTAGCAGCTTTGTTCACAACAGCTCAAACGATGATATGTCCATCAACAAGAAACTGTGACACAGAGACTGGAATGTGACTTGCCAAATAAAGGAATGAAGTACTGATACCCCAACAGCAAAAAACTCAGAGGCATCATACTGAGCAAAAGCCACAAACAAGCACATCCTGCATCTCTCCATTTACATGAAGTTCTGAAAAAGCTAAATCTACCACACAGTGAGAAAGGCCTGTACCTGGGAGTAAGGAGAGGGATCGGTTGGGTTGGTCACAAAGAACACTGGACTAATGTTGATGGTAGTGGTGGTTCCATGGGCATATAAATCTGTTAACACCCATCCAACTACAGAGTTACAGTGGGGTATATTATTGACTGTCTCTTGATAACGCTCATTTTAAAGCATAAAAACAAAGGGGCTATTATGGAATTTTTAAACAACAGACTTTTTTTTTTTAAACCAGATCTGTAATAAAATTAAAAGGAAAAGATCTCAGATGGGAGTTCTGAGATGCAAGAAGGAATGAAGAATAGAAGATGTAAATGTGTTGGCAAACGTGAATACTAGCTCTACAGAATAGTACTAACATTGATAGAAGTGAAGATATAGATTAAAATACATGTGAATAGGGGCTGGGGATTTAGCTCAGTGGTTCTGCCGTCTGCCTTACCCGAGTTCAATCCCTGGTGCCAAAAAAACAACCCCCCTCAAAAAAAATACAAACATGTGAATAATTACACAGAAGTCCGAAAGCGAGTAAATGGAATTAGAGTCCTAAGGTCCTTGAGTTGCCTGGGCAGCATAAAGTGCTAATCATTCTGGACCCCACAAAGTATATGTTGTGGCCTCTCAGGCAGAGGGCACCAAATCATGGCCCAAGGGCCAATGCTCCAGTAGCATGTTTTTTATAAGGCCCACAGGCCAGGAATGATTCTTATATTTTTAAAGGGTCGTAACAAAAGATACAGTATTGGATAGAGACCTATGTGGCCTACCAAGCCTTTAGGCTAGAGGTATGTAGCGCCTGGCCATTAACAGAAAAAAAAAAAAAGTTGCTGTGGAGTAACCAAAGTATAACTGAGAAAAAAGTAAAATTAACAAGCCAATTGAGAAAGAGAAAGGAATAATCAAATTGTTAAATCAATTTAAAATAACGCAATTGGGGAGAAAAAATAAAGGGGACTGGGAAAAAGAATAGGAGGAAAAATAAGAAAGCAAATAAAAGGCGCAAACCCAAAATGTCAATTACACTAAATGTAAACAGACTAAATATTTCAATTAAAACTAACTATAGTCAATCTGAATTTAAAAATAAAGCTAAACAAAGGCTAGTTACATCTTGCTAAAAAGAGATACACCTTAAACCTATATAAGGATGAAGATGCATTCTGCAGACACTAACCCAAAGACAGCCCGAAGCTATGTTACTACCCCAAACAATGTACTCTACAGCCACAGAAATCACCCAAGACAGTGACATTGCTTGATGGTACAGGGTTCCCTTTATCTCACCAGGAGGGTGAGTCATCATCACCCTGAAGATCAGGTTTGGAAGGTCAGGGCATGTGGTCAAGGGGAGGGGCTTTTAATAGTGAAATGGCAGATATTCAACAAAACTCTCTTCAATAAGAAAAGTAGCAACAGGTGAGACATATATTATCAGTGTCTCAAATCAGAAATGGGTTGCACAGGTTACAGGAAGCCAAAACAAGGTGTCAGGCTGAGGGCAGAACATGGATTCAAGACTGCAAAAAGGAAAGGAGTAGCTAAGCCTTAGCAGCACTGTGGAAGCCAGGACAGACAGTCAGGCAGGCAGCGTGGGCAGGTCCCTAACTGACATGAGAGCAGCACTCTTTTAAAGAGGAAGTTTTCAGACTCTTGATCATGAATTCCAATGAAAAATATCTTTCATATGGTGACCTTACTAACATAGGCACAATCACATACAAATACACGGATCCAAGCATAAAACCAGAGTATTCATCTTACTAGGAAGACATGATATTTCCTTTGAAAAATGCTAGCTGTGACCCACCAAGTTGGTTTTATAGCTACTGATAAGCCATGGCCTTTCAGGTCATGTTCAGGTTTAAAATATATGGACTGGACCTGGGGGTGTGCAAGGCCCTAGGTACAATCCCCAGCACTACAAAATAAATAACTTTTTATTTGTAAACTAAAACACATGTGCTTAAAAAAAAAAACTTGTTAGTTTTTCCCGGAGGATATGCTGGCTTGAGGTTATCAAAACAGATGGTGATCACAGTACCTGAGAGTCACTGGAAATTAGAAAATCACGTAATTCTCCCTCAAGGTAAGGGGTGTGTGTGTGTGTGTGTGTGTGTTGTGTGTGTATGTGTGTGTGTGTATGTACTGGGAACTGAATCCAGAGCCTCATGCATGCTAGGTAAACACTCTACTATTTTAAAATATTTGTTATTTTTTTTAAAACTTTGAGACAGGTTCTTACTAAATTGCCCAGGATGGCCTCCAATTTGAGATCCTTCTGCTTCAGCCTCTCAAAGTAGCTGGGATTATAGGCATGCACCACCATGTCTAGCTTATTTGACTGAGCTAAAAAAAAAACAAAACTACATACAGGGAGGCTGTTTTGTGATGATTTAAAAATCTCTTCTTGGAGTTTCTAAATCAAACAGTTTATATCCACAGAATCTTACTAATTAATACTTATGTAAACTATAGGAAAATGAAGTCTAAAATTTGGAGGAAAGGAACGGCGGTTCTTGGACTCAGCAAGAAAGAGTTAATGCTGGAGAGAATTTACCTTTCACTGAGCTTATTCTAGAATGATGACTCACTGCCAATCCCTGGAGTCAGCAGCAAACTACGACTATAGGCCTGGTCCCACTGGATGCTTCAAACAAAGCATCAGAGGAGGAACCACTCAAAGAGGCGAGTGGCAACTTCCCATTTGTTTATACTGTGTCATAAACACCTTAAAAAACATACCCCTTTAAAAAATTAAGTAGTGCAAATTCCTAAACTCCTCAATAGCACCTCTGAGTTCAAGTTTATGTTTGAAGCATGACTGCAAAGCAGGTTTTCCTGGGCTCCCAGGTTGAGACTGAGGTCAGGCAGACCCTTTCACAAGAGCTTCGGGCACAAAAGTGTAGAGTGGTCTCTTCCAAACAGCTCCTTAGGGAGCTGCTGAGAAGCCTGGCATGCTGGAAAGCAGCTTCTAAACTGAAGAGAGGGGAAGAAGGTCAGGTAAATCCCAAAGGAGACTGCACCTCTGGCACTTGCCACCCTGTGCTGGGCCTCCGGGTGTCTCCTGCCTCCCTGGCAGAGTGTTCTCTGAAGGGAGCAATGTCTAAGCTACTTCCTTCTCTTAGGTCCATTTCAGGGGCTCAGCTCCCACCTCCTGAGCCATCTTCTTGGTCCCTGAGACCCTAATGTGGCAGCATCACCCCTCAGTCTCTTAATGCCTATCTCCCTGGAGCGGTCAGAACCACAGAAACAGATGCCAGGTGCAGTCAGGTGCTGGTGTTGTTCTTGCTCTTCAGGTTAGTTTTCCTCGTGGCTGTGCAGTAAGTACAGATGTCTCCCCCTGCCAGCCAGGGATTCCTCCCCTCTTTTCATCACGTTCATCAAATCTGTTCTTTGAAGCCTGACACCCGAAGGCTTAAAGCTCATGCTCCTTCCTTCATAAGACCTTTCCTGGTGTGTCCCCAGCCATAATAACCCTTTCTCCCTGGGAAGCTCCAAACCCAGGACACGCAGGTGTGAAGAGATGCTGCAGAGATGGGGACAGAACCACACAGACCTGGGCTTGGTCCTCCGGGTAGCCTCTCCCGGCTGTGCCACGCTGGGCAGGTTACTTAACCTCCCAAGACTCAGCCACTTCATCTATAAAATGAAGGAAATATCACTGAGCACCACAGGGAGACAGAAAGGTGGAATGAGGTAACACACAACAATTTTAGCACGGATTCGGGAACACAGTAAGGGCTCAGTCAATACAGCTGCTTCAATTCATTTGTGACAAAAACTCCACAAATTTTAAAGTGAATTAAATCAGAAATGTTGAAAATGCTCAAATAAATTGAACTCCGAAATTTAATATAACAAACGTAATAATCTTCTTTTTGGTACTGGGGATTGTCGGATCTTTGCATTTGCGCAGCAGGCGGCGAAACCACTGAGCTAAATCCCCGGACCGAAACATAATAATCTTATGAGCAATCTAAGTTACATGCAGCACATTTTCATGTTTGCAATCTAAAACTGGCCTGAGAAAATATACTTGCAACTCACATATCTGATGAAGAATTTAATTTCAAAATATGTAAATAACACTTACAAATCAATAATAAGACAATCCAAATAAAAGAATGGGTAAAAGGTCTCAGCAGACTCACCACTGACAACAGAGGAATAGAAAATAAGGACACAGAAGTTGTACAACACTGTTGGCCACTAGCAAATCGCACATAAAACCTAGAGATTCACTTTACACCCACTAGGGTGTCAATGAAGAGGCAGATGGCAACACAGGCTGGTGAGGGCATGGAGACACTGGACACACTGCTGATAAGAATGGAATATGGCACAAATCTATAGAGAAAGTGTAGATCAGTAAATGCTTGAATAGGAATGACAATAAATGGGAACGAGGGTCTAACTAGATCAATAGATCTATTTTATTTTATTTTATTTTATTTTTGGTACCGGGGATCGAACTCAGGTCCTTCCACTTGCAAGGCAGGCGGCGGAACCACTGAGCTAAATCCCCCACCCCAATAGATCTATTTTAAAAGGGCTTGTAGCCAGGCATGGTGGCACATGCCTGTAATCCCAGCCCTCTGGGAGGCTAAGGCAGGATGATTCCAAGTTCAAGCCCAGCCTGGTCAATTTAGTGACTTAGTGAGACTCTGTCTGAAAATAAAAAATAAAAAGGAGCTAGGGAAAGTAGCTTAGGGTGAAGACACTGGGTTCAATACCTAGTACCATCATCACACACAAAAAAGTGGTTTATGGTGATAGTTGTACTAAATCATTAACTTGTATCATTAAAATGGCTATGTAAACTATACCTTACAGAGGAAAAGTAATAGCCTTTACAGGTTCTCAGTTGGAACAGACTCCTATAACAAAAGATGACTAATAAGACAAAAGGAAACAGAAGTTTAGCAACATGTATGTCCCATATTTATGTGGGACACACCAGGGAATGCATAAGTCCGAGAGATGCCTTTAAATTCCGGCTTCTGTAGCATCTTTAACAAAGAGCAGTGAGTTTTTACAGAAGTGATGAGACAGAGGATCATGACCCTCCTGGGACAACAACCTAGAGGAAGACCATCTGGGGACAGACAAAGGCCAATGAGCACAGCTTGTTCATGTGTCTCTGCTCTGGGGTCTCCAAGCCTTACTGACAGGCCTCTGTCCTCAGAGGCTCACTTCTGCTTTCCCTGGTGGAGGGGAGGGCAGGACAACTTTTGACTCTGCAAATCTTTGCAAGTCTGCCTCTTGCAAAAGGCAGAGAGAGAGAGCAGGGTTTTCATGATAATCTCCAGCTCAACAGTTCTGCCTGAGGCACAGCCACGTCAGGCCTGTTTGGGCCACTGTCCACAGAAAGAATCTTCCAGATCTCTTAACCTCTTCTAGCAAAAGGACTGCTTGACAGTGACACCCCACTGTGGAGGTGTCCAGTTGCACTGGGTTTGGCTAACAGAATGGTTTTGGCTCCATTTGTTGGCTAATAGAAGTCATGAATCAGGCTTTGTGCTATACTCACTCCCTTTAGTGGCTGCTATAGTTAACAGACCTTAGAGTCACAGAAAGAATATCCAGTTCAGGTAAGTGCCTCAGTTTCCCCATGTAATGCAGTGATCTGAGTCAGACCTGGAGAGGCCCTGTGAACCCAGTAAATGTTCCCTGGTCAGCCATGTCTGTTCTAACTATGTCTGCCCTCTTTGGAAGACCACACCTGCAGTCCAGCCCAAGGTGGTGTCCACCTGAGCCCACAGGTTCTTGGCCGGTGATCTCAGGTTAAGCATCACCTTTCAGATGGGCCTCACCTGGCTGCTCAACCAAAAAAGCACACAGCCACTATTTTATGTCACCATATAGCACTCTTAGCAACTTTACATACATGGTTCGATACTTCTCTCCCCTAACTAGAATGTAAATTAATGAAAGCAAGAACTAGAAATGTCTTGTTACCACCCAGAGCCTTGCACAGAACCTGGCATATGCACGTCCTTAACAAACATTTGTTGAATGTCCAGGCCACAAATTCAGGTTTGTAAATACATTTATCTCAGAAGATGGATGCCCCCTTATGAGCTGGTGTCTCCTGTGTGATTCAGTGCCTTCTAGGTCAAGATGACAAATCAGAAGGGAGAGGTCTTCCCTGAAGAGATCATGTGGAATGGTGGCCAGAGCCACAGGCACATCCCCACAGGCTAGCGATGCCCAAGAGATGAGTGCTGCACAGAGCAAATGCTGCTCCAAGAAGGGTGATCTGTACCCAAGCTCAACCTTCCCGCTGCCAAGGAGCCTGCCTTCAATTAAGACAGGCTGCCTCTAAGCACTCGCAGCCTGTCTCTTGGCTGACAGGCGAGGGCAGCCATTAGACCTTTCCAGACAGAAGAAGCGTTTTCTTCAGGATGGCAGGAGGACTGAGGGCGCCATGCTGGAGCGGAGAGGAAATTAGTGCCGCAGATGTTGAAACACACAGTGCTGTGCAGGCCCTTATTTTGACAACAAAGGCCAGGGCTCTGGTATACTGTGAAGGAAATGGAAGGTCTCTACGCTGTGTGCAGATGCACCCTGGGTGGCCTCTCAACCACCCACGTCCCCCTCTGTGATGCATCTACATGCTCCTCCCTGCACTGAGCTGACTCCTGGCTCACCCGGCAGGACAGACCTCCGAGGCCTACTGGGATGAGTCCAAGGTACCTCTCATCTTCCCTTCTGAGCTGAGAGAGGTTTGAGGGAGAAGCACTGGAGCAGGGATGTCCTACCCCCGGGCCACCTGCCCCCACAGATAACCTGAGGGATGCAGCTCTGGCTGGGCAGGGGAGATCTATTACTCTCCTAAGCAGTGCCTGCACTTCTGACAGTTACTTGGGTGCTGTTCCTATGCAACCTCTTGGGGTTCATTCTCCTCACTTCATCTCTGCACTGGCTTCCCCTGCATCACTGTTCATCTTGTCAGTGACTGGCACACCTAAGGCCCCGGCAGCTGCTACCATGCACTCATGTTGGAAACAGAGGTGCTTCTTGAATTAAGGCAGTACTCTTGATAGTTTTCCTTTCCAACTTAATTCATGTCACAACTCCAACCTGACAGTGAGGTCGATTCTAACCATGGTCTGTGCCCGTGAGGCAGGCACCCTCCCCTGCCTCCCCTATGCCTTTCCAGGGCATATATTGAGGGCAAGGCACGGCTCTGGCAGGTTGCTCCGCTCACCCCTGCTCCAGTCTGTCCTGACTATGACTAGACAGGCTGCTCACCAGTTCTGTACCCCAGTTGCACAGCTTTTAGAAGGCAGATGGCAATTTCACTCCTTCTGAAGGGCCCTCATGAGGATTAAAAGAGGTATCATACGTCTAACCCTTAACACAGAATCCGGCACACAATAGGTACTCAATACATGTTTCACAAATACTCAACAGTTTCAGACCCAACTCAGGGCAGGGGCTTTGGCCCTGCTGGCCTCTGAAACACTAGTGTGCTGCTCCAGACAATGGACGGTTCGCCCTTTAGAATATGTGTTTACACAATCGATGTTAATCATGAATAATGTTTTGTACACTTTGAGCCTCCAGTGACTAGAATACTAAAGAACAGCCTCGTGGAATAGGTTTAGCATCTGTCGGATTCTCTGGAGCTTTCCGAGTACCCTAATATTTCTAGCACTGTTTAAGCGTTTCATTACTTTGTTTCAGGGCTGAAAAATGTCCCTTAATTTTCAAGCATGGATCTTATTGCCACTCTCTCCAAGGGCTCAGATTATAAATATGCTCTGCAGCAGCAACAGGCTTATTCATCAGGCAGCTAGGTGAGCACAGATAATTAGAAATGGGGGGTGGGGTGCTTAAGGAAGGCTTGCCCTGACTTCCTTCCAGGCACAGCAGCTTAATGAGAAAACAGATGCCTTCCCTAGCTTTAAAGATTGCAAGATAACACCCCCCCCCCCACACACACACACTGCTGCATCTTCTCTGTCATCTGCAGTTGGGGCCAAATGTGACACATTGGCCTCTCTGACAGTGAAGGCAAGGGCTAGAAAGGGCTCACATCTGCATTCTGAGGAACCTTTATCGGGAGCAAGTGCAGAGAGGAAACGGACCACAGTTATTACAGACTCATGGTTCAACAAGGGTGAAGCAGAGTGCTTCCATTTCTCCAGTGACAGCAAGAGAGGGATGATGACCATGTGTCTCTTAAGTGGTTTTCTGACCATTTGGCAGCAAGGGATGCAGTGGCACCCAAATGTCCTGAAGATGCCCAGGAAGCTGGGTCGCTATGGCCATGCCAGGGGTGGGGGTGTGGCTCGTTGGTAGAGCGCCTGCTTAGCATGCATGAGGCCCTGTGCTGGATCCCTAGTACCTGGACTTGTCCTCTACACACACAGAAGGGGGCCCGGGAAAAGCAAAGGTGGCCCCAGGGCAGATGTATGACTTTCTCTTCAGCAGGTCCTTAAGCTCAAATGCAGACACACTGGCCTGTTCCTGTCTCATCTGCTCAGTACAACTTGTCACACTAGCCAGGTAGGACAAGGAACCAAAGTGACCCTCACATTTAATGAGACAGAGGTGTGCTCATGGAGAAGAACTTTCCATGCAGAAAGCTGAATGAAAGAATAAAACTGTATGCAAAACTAAGTGTACAGAAGCCTTAAAAAGCTAGCAAAAATCAATAACAGACAAATCAAAGCTCAGCTAATGTTATCCTTATGTATTGAAAGAAGTTTCCTAACCTCCGCTTACTCCCACAATCTCTTCATAACTCCGTATCTTCACACCTTCCTTCTCTAGCTACCACACAGGCTTTCCCTGGAGTTTGCTGCTCAGGGAGTTCCTCCCTGGTCCCATCACCAATCTGCAGAGTTTAGGGTTTTGTTCAGAATAATGAGCTTCTAAAGAATAAATGGGTTGAGACCAAGGAACTGAGCAAAAGAGCCAATTTCTGTTCACTCCTATAACTGTAATTATAAACAACATACCCCACCCATTAATCTGGTTCCAAGACCAGCGCACCCAATGAGCTCAATGGATGTCCACACAGGTTTGTAGGTTTTGCATACAAAGAACGTAGTGTGCCTAGGATAGCTGTCAGGAAGGGAAAGCAAGACAACCACCCCAGGAGACAACACTGATCCTAGGCCACCATTATGGATGCCCTCTGCCAGTTTTAATGCAGATGTGGTTCAGAGAACCAGGCTCTGTCTCTCTTGGGAAGGAGTAGAGACATAGCAAGCAACATCGCCCAACCAGTTACACTAACCTCACCAGGCAACCGCTCTGACAGCTTTGTCAATATCATGCAAACGTTTTTATTAAAATCTCTCAACTACTCAAAAATTTATATATTTTGAAATACTCCATGGTTCTCGAAACATCAGCTACTTATAAATTTTTAAAAAGAAAAAATTTTAAGTGCTGCTTGGGCAGGGAGGTGGTGCCTCTGTTCCCAGCTGGTTCTGTCCTGTGGCTAGGAAGGCAAGGGGCTGAATGGAATCTCTGGATGCTGCTTTACAGACCACGACCCTGCCACCCTCCCTAGGGACAGCTGCAAGGTGGGAAACAGCTTCCTAGGAGGGTATGCCTCTGCTGACTCTGAAGTGCACACTGCCTGGGACACTCCAGATGCAAACTCTGGAGTTTGGGAGGAATTATTCAGCCTAAGGGACTGAGCTAATCTACCTGAGAAGGGGCAAGCAATGATTTTTAAAAAGACAAAAACCAAAACCAAAACCAAATACTCAAAAGGCCTTCCAAGTGTCTGAAGTGGCCCTGGGAGCTGGCCCTGTGCTGTGGCACATGGGAACTTAACCTAATATGTCCTTCCTCATGGTGTGAACAAGGGTATGAGGCTGTTTGGAGAAGGTTCCGCATGCAGTTTCCATGACCCCAGCACTTGAAAGAAGCACTCCACTCCGGGGTCCTATTTTCTGAGAAGGATCTCTGGGCCTTTGTATCAAGGAGGGGACTCTGTCACCCAGCAGCACAGTGCTCCCTGGAATGTTCTGGGGAGACTCATCCTCAGTACACTGGTGCCAGAATCCTAGGACAAGGCAGGACCCGCTGCCTACACAGTGGGAGATGGGATGCAAGCAGGATGGAGGAGGTAGACATTGCACGTGGGAGCACAGCTGGCTGTGGCTTCCAGAATGACCATGTACAGACATGTCCATCCAGACCACTGCGCCTGGGTACAGCCGCAGAGGGCAGCCATAGCTCGACCCCATCAGGAGGCTCATGTGTCCACCTTCCTTCCATTCTCTGGGTTCCATCTCCCGTGTTCTCTCACATCTTGGTGAAAGGACTTGCTATAATTGGGATGTAGTTTGCGTGTGTACCCTAAAGCTTCCTAGGTTGAAATCCAATCCTTCCTGTGAAGTAGTAAGACGGTGGAAACTTAATCCAGCTGTGGTGTTGAGGTAGGGCTTTTGGGAGGTGAAAGGAATTAGACAGGTCAGGTGAAGCTCCAAGATCAAACCAGGATTATGGTCCTTTTATGAGAAGAGGGAGATATTCATGCTCATGTACTTGTGTTCCCCATCTCTTGCCATGGGATGCTCTGCATCACCCTGGGACTCTGCCAGCAAGGTCATCACCAGATGTAGCCCCTCAAGCCTTCATCTCCAGAATCATGAGCCAAAATAAACCTCTTTTCTTTGTCACTCACCTAGTCGGTAGTACTGTGTTATTAACAAGAAAAAAAAGATGGACAAATACAGGACTTAAACCTGTATTTGAATTAAAATACAAGGACACAAAGCAAAAGCCTGGGTCTGCTCTGTTGATTCCGGCTACCAGCTGTGGACAGCTCAGTTCTGTCTGCACGTGTAGCAGGGTTGAGCACATCAGAGAAGCAGGTGACGATCGAGGGGTGTTTTGATGTTGTAAGTAAAACCTCTCAAGTACACAAAAGCACCACAGAATCAAAGTGCTCAGTGAGCTCCTCTCCAGGGGAATCCAGACCAAGCAGGGACAGGTGGATTTGTATAAAGGAGGGAAACCCAGATGGACAAAAGGTACAAATGCACAACAAAGGGTAACCTTGGGCTTGACTGCCTGGAGTGCACTGATTGTGTAAATCAGCTGTGGAGTTTCTGAGCCCAAAAACATGTGTTTGGTTTAGAACAACATTACGTGGCAACACTCTGAGTGGGTCTGCACTGATAAGTAGGCCAATGTCAGAGCCCACGTGTCCCGATGGTGCCCTAAGTCCAGAAGAGCAGGTGGCCCCAAGGTAGGGAATGCAGAGGGTGATGGTCAAGCACTGTGCTGACAGGCTGCAAGCCACCGAGTGCCCTGGAAATAAGTGAACACACTCTTAGAAGGAATCTCCAGAAAATGATAACACAGGTAACAATAATGACGTATTTTTTCTAGGAGTATCTTCTGACTACAAAAACCACAACCTCAAGGAAGGCCCTGTCAAACAGATGTGCTACATTTGTAGCCCAGCTTTCCAACTGCAAAATAAAGTTAACTTGCTAAAAAACTTTCTTCTTAAGAAACTGTAAATATAACTGGGGAAAAAACTGTAAGTTTATACAAACATTATGACAGCCTTTTCTTTAAATGGAGACATCTCTCAGGTGAGCTGCAAAAGTGAAAAGCATGTATCTGCCCAGAAACTGACCTAGTAGCTGTAGCTAGGTGGCTTCTGGGATTTCCCCTAGTGTGATTTAATTCTCAAGTTTGGAATTTGTCCTGGCATAAAAAGATAAATACAATTCAACCACTCACATCCAATTTAACCTTTGCCAAGTCACAAAGGAGAGTAGCAATATGGTACTTCAAACTGCAAATGTTGATTTGTGTCTCTTTCAACTGAACTCAACTAAAACAGCAGGTACAGTGGAACTTTGACTTACCAACTCAATTCATTTCTGAGGTCTGGTTGTAAATCAAGTTGGTCAATTGAAGGCTCAGGCTCTTCTACACAGCCTTCAAAGTCTCTCTCCTGTACACAGGAAGATCTCAGTGTCCTTAGAGACACTGGCCCAGGATTTCTCAGTTAACCTCACACAGGAAAGGATGTTGTAATGTTCCTTCCAGAACGCTTTTTTTTGGTGGTACCAGGGATTGAACTCAGGACCTTGTGCTTTCCGGGCAGGCACAGCACCACTGAGCTACATCCCCAGCCCTTCCAGAACTCTTTAAGGGTTAAATCTACACCGAGACCATCTGGAAGGACAAGTGGCTGGGCATTCGGCCAAAACTCAAGACTTTAGATGTAAGTTAAAATTAAAATTCTGATCACAACCCAAGTTGTTTGTATGTCAGGTCCATTGTAACTTGAGGGTCCATTGTACTTTGGCTGAACTGTATTCAGAGGGCAATGACTCAGATCCACATACCTTAAAAAGTTATTCACAGTGAAGACTGAAGTTCAAAAACAATTTGTTAAATAGGTCAGTCTCGACAATAATCTTTTTAAAATGCAAGTTTCTCTGAAACCAGAATTACTGCTTTTTAATTTCAAATGAACATGGATACATAATTTTCCAAAAGTCCTGTGGTGACACTCATCTGATAGTGAAGGGAACAGGTATGTATATGAGGGCCATGCTCCTGCTCTGGTTTTATCTGAAATCTAAAGGACTTTAGGACTGCAAGGTTGTTCTAGGAGTCATCCACATTGCTGTGTCTGGAAAGTGTAGGGAAGGGAAGATGTCTGTGGAAAGGGAGGACGTGCATGTGGGGAGGGGGCTGCTCATGTGGTACAGGAGCAGGTGTTATGAGCGAGCTCAGAGGGGTCACAAGGGCAGGACCCGGGCCACTCTGACCCTAATGTCCTCATTCTTCCACCATACCCCCTCCCCAAATGGGGTACATTGTGAAACTGCCTACTATTAATGACAATTCATTTTGTTTATCTTTGCTTTTTGGAGACAGGGTCTCGCTATGTAGTTCAGGCTGGCCTCGAACTCATGGCAATCCTCCTGCCTCAGCCTCCCAAGTACTGGAACTACAGGTGTGCTCCACCACTCCTGGCTCTTATTTATCTTTTTATACTAAAAAAAAAAGCCAAACTTTTAATGTTTAAACAACTTTGTAGCACCCCTTGGCACAGGAAAGAGGAGGAAGAAAGAAGAGGACAATGTGAAATTTGGCCTATATTCTCCTACAGCCTTGCTCCCTGACCCCATAAAAATTATATATTAATTTATTTTTTCAGTTATCACAGCAAATCGACTCATTTGTTCTACAGTTTTAACATATGCAGAGATCTGTGGAGCCATAGTATTCCTTCCCCCTGATAGTCCCTCAAGTCACGCTTGCCACTTCCTGACCCTTGCCAACCAATGGCCTGCTCTCTGACCTCACAGCTCTGCCTTTTCCAGAATGTCATCATCCAGAAATGACATCAGACCATAGGCTGCTGTCGTGGTTTAAAGATGAAGTGTTTCCCAAAGACTCAAGTGATGAAAGATTGATCCCCAATGCTGCAATGTTCAGAGGTGGGGAGTAGAGGTAGAGGTTGAGTTCACAGCTGTGAGAAACGGGTCACTGGGGCCTGCTTTTGAAGGGCATGTCTTCCCGGCCCTTTGCTGTCTCTCTGCTTCCTGGTCACCAGGTGAGCAGCTCTGCTCTACTATGTGCCCTCTGCCTTGATGTTTTGCCTCACTATGGGCCCAGAAGCAATGAAGCCAAGTGACCATGGACTGAAACCTCTGAAACTGTGAGCCAAAATAAACTCTTCCTCTAAGCTGTAATTCTCAAGTAGTCTGTTACAGAGAGGGAAAGCTGAATAACAAACAGTCATCCTTAGAAACTGGCTTCTGTTGGTCCCCACAGTGCTTCTGGGATAACTTGTATTGCATATTCCAGGTATGCATGAACTAGTCTTGTTATTCATTTGCTCTGTGGAGAAAAGACATTTGGTTGTTTCTAGTTTGAGCAGTGATGACTAGAACAACAATGAACATTCAGAGATTTGCCTGTGGATTTAAGTTTTTATTCCTCGCGGGTAAACACCCAGGAGTAGGCCTGCTGGGACACAGGGTATATAGAGTTAAATCAAAAAGCAACTGCCCAACCCTTCTCGTGTGGCTGCATGCCATGCCTTCCCAGTGGTGTGTGGCAGTTCCAGTGTTACTCAGCCTTCCCAGCACTGGGTACCATCAACCCTCATTTTAGCCATTTTACAGGTATGCAGTTTTCACTTCCATTTGCCAAATGGTTAGTGATTTTGAGCATCCCTTCAGGTGCTTATTTGCCCTCCTACATCCTCCTTTGGTAAAGTGTCTCTCCAAGACTTTTGTTTAGTTTTCAGTTGGGTTTTAGTTTTTGAGTTTCAGTTGTTTTTACATATATTCCAGATACAAATATCCTCTGTCAGATTTGTGACTTGCAAATATTTTTTTCCACATGTATAGCCTATCTTTATACATTATTAGCTGTGTCTTTGAGAGAGCAAATGGTTTATGTTTGGATGAAGGAAAAGTTACCAGTTTTTCCTTGTGTGTATTATGCTTTGAAGGTCATGTTGCTGGCCCTGGTGCATGTCTGCATGATTGGGATGGCAGCTAACTATCCTAAGACCAAGGTCTTGGTTGTGGGAAGACCCTGGTGTGATAGAGAGACTATAGATGAGTACTGGAGATTCTGAACTAAGCTGAGGACCAGGTCCTTTTCAGTAAAACATGAGGGTTTGACTCAACAACTCAGTAAACAAAAGCAGAGCCTTGTACGCCACAGCTAAGAGTATGACTGGGAGGCTGGGACGCTGTCCTGCATATGGATTGACACGACAAGTGAACGGGAGCCCGGACAGCACATATTTTGGCCAGTGTTCTTCCAACTGGTGGTGCTGTGAGTGTGTCACTGCAGGAGTGTAGCATGACTGGTCATCCTGACAAAAAACTCCTGTATGCTTTCGCTTACACACAAAGTCAAGTGCTATTCTACGGAGAACCTTAGTAGATTTGTTTTGCCCATTTAAATTACTACAGAAAATTTATGTCTTGCCTTAAATATTATTTTAACATATGATTCTGTATATCAGGACTTGAAAAACAATCATGTGCCTAGTTAATTCTAGGCGACACGGAGTTCAGAACACAAGGTTTCACACAACTCCTCCATTTTTCCACACTGTTGAGATGAGTCAAGGTGAGTCAAGGAATCAAATGTACATATGAACAAATAAGCTTGAACAACACAAGTTAAGTTTAGAGCCGGCAATGCCATTTCAAACCCCAAATGATCAAGAGACAGACATGGTGTGGTTCATGAGCACGGGAAGTCTGGGGTGGGGGCAGCTTCTGGAACCTGTCGGCCTCAGACAGTAAAATGCTTGGGGCTGGGGCTGGGGTGGGAGTTACAAATTACTGAAGGGCAATCAAGTTTAAGAAAATACAGTCAGAGTGTCACTAGGATCTGGCTGTTTCAGCCAAGGGAAGCAGAGATAATCTGTGCCTACAATGCTGTGTCTGGGCTTGGCGTAAGAGTCTAGATTTTTTTGGAACCAGGGATCAAACTCAAGACCTTGCACTTGTGAGGCAGGTATGGCACTACTGAGCTAAAGCCTAGGCCCAAGTCTAGAATATTTTTAAATGTTCAAAAGAACTCAGCTTTTTGTTATTCTTCTTTGAATATGGCCCCATGTTTAGCTGCCTCCTATACTAAGCACCAGTGTAACCAGCACAAAATAGCCTTAAACAGAGAACAAAAGAATATAGCCACACGAAAGGGAACGTCCCCACCTTGACAGAAAGCACTGCTGAGAACCAAAAGCAGGAAAAGGAAAAGAAACCTTCAGATCTGGAAAGCCACAAGGGCTTCACAATTTTACTTACTTTTCTATCAAATCCAGCGTGACTCCAGGCACCAGACTAACACATTTCTGCATGCAAAACCTGCAGAGAAAGGAAAGAGAGTGAGTGGTGGGAATGGAATATTGAAGGAAAATGTGACTGTCCAGCAGAAGAGTGGAATGTGGGTATGGAGACTGTCCTGGCAAACAAGTAAACCTAGGTTTCCCTAATTCTGGCAGTGTTTAAACTTGAGAAGAAATGCCCAATGCCAACCTATCACAGTTGCTGGACTCCTGAGTCACAAGTGGAGTTGTCAGTGGAGAGGAAAGAGCAGAGAGCAGTTCCGAGAAGCCCCAGAAATGAAAGCTTCTACACTAACTGCTGCTAGAATGGACTGGAATTTCATTTTTTCCTCCTTAAGGAAGTGAGCTGAGGAGAATGACCCAAAGGCACACAGAAGAGGCTGGAGAAGACAAAGGAAAACAAATTCAATTATGTAATCATCATGAAATCAAAGGAGTTGCAACGGAGAGACTTCACAGCTGCAGAAAAATCCATTCTCAAGAGTACAGTACAAGCAGCAAGGCCTTATTTTACTTGGGTGTACTGACAGAAGGCAGGAAGCCACCTTTCATGCTCCTGTTAAGGCCACTGGCATGTAGTGGGGCAGAATCAATGGCAACCTTGCATAAAAAGGCAACTCTATGTTTTTAGTAGAGGACACACAAAATGCTTGATTCATCTATGCTGAAACTTAAGAACAAGTAACTCTTCAACAACAATAGCAGGTATACAACAAATACAGATGACCCCTGACTTATGATGGTTCAATTTGCAATTTCTCAACTCTGCAATGGTATGAAAGCAACAAATTCAGTCGAAATTATACTTTGAATTTTGAACTCTTTCCAGACTCTTGATGCAGAGAGCTGCAGCTCTCAGTAAGCCATCCAACCACGAGGGGAGACAACCTATACTCTACTAGGGGAAAGGGTAGTATGGCTAAAGTACGATGTTCCACAGGTTAGGTGTATAACGTGTTTTTTCCACTTAAGATGTTTAGAACATGCAATGGATTCTCTAGGGTATTTACAAAGTATATTTCCATGTATTGCTGGTGGACAGTATATGCAGGAGAGGGGATGAGGATGAAGTCGAGGTCACAATCAGGGCAGAAATGGACGTGAACTGCCCCCCCCCTTTGTGCTATTAGGGGCTGAACCAAGGTATTCACACTGAACTACATCCTCATCCCTACACCCTTGTCTTTTGAGACAGGGTCTCATTAAATCACTAAGTTGCCCAATCTGGACTCAAACTTATGATCTCTCTGCCTCAGCCCCACAGAGCGCTGGCATTCACCACCAAGCCTGGCTGGCAGTGACTAGTTTATGCCAGCAGAGAGGAAGCTATATTTTTGTTTGTGGTTGCAGCAGCAAGTGTTTTATTATTCAAAGAGCAAAAGAAATAAACATAAGGGCCATATTTTCCTGAGGGTACACGGCAGTTCCTCTACCACGGACCTCTCCACAGTGGCCTCAGTGCTCCCTCTGGCCAGCCGGTGGTTTCATTCTGAGAAGATCCCACCTTGCCTGCTTCTAGGGACCTCTGCAGTCTCAGCACCAGTGCAGACACACATGGCTCTGATAAGAGTTTCATATTAAGTCAAGATCTCTCAGGGGCTGACTGTATGATCTGTAGACAATGCATTTTGGGGTCTAATTCTGAGTTGTATGCAAGCCATGAAGCTTTGTTATTTGTCTTTTCACCCATAATGTCCTTATTGATTGGAATTTCTGCATTCCAGTAATGGTAGACTCGTTTGTATCCAACTAATTCTTTTGCCAATAACAATGAAAAAACTGTCGACAAGATTAAAAAAACAACAACATTTGGGAATACCAAAGAAATAAGTGCAAGCAGAAACTGGAGGGGTTATGATACTTAACATGAGAGACTCACTCTGTATGAGTCACTTCTACTGGCATTACAATTCACACAGCTCATGGGGACAGTACTCAGCTCAAAAGCATCAGGCTTTCTAGGCTGAGGAGTCAGAGTTCAGCAGCCAAGATTATCAGGAAATTGCAGGGCATAACCAGAGAAAGGAGGGAGCCAAATTCTGCATGTAAACTTTCTTCCAGCCCTGTGCTGGCTCATGAGTCACAAGCAGAACATGACACCAAGGATCCCAGTGGAGTACACCCTGGCCTGAGTGGAGATTTCAACATCTCCTGCCACTAAGAAGACAGAGAGGGAGGGCAAGTCCAGCCAAATTAAATGGCTTGATAAAACCTAGGGCTTTCCTGGGTCACCCTTAGTTCATGCCTTAGTTACAAGCTGCATCACAGGACTATGGGCCACAGCTTGGAATTAAGACCAAAAGGAAAGAGAGGAGTCCTGTAATCAAGCCTCTACAAGGTCAGCAGATCCTCCTGCAGGAGCAGAGCCACACTCTGCTCAGAGGACAACAGAGTGTCCCCTCCAAAATAGACAGTAGGCTATCTAAAGCCAGGAGATAGAACGGTCAGAATAAACAGATTTGGAATTAGCAGAAAGACAGTTTAAGATTATAAAAAAATAGGGCCGGGGCTTTAGCTCAGTGGTTCTGCCCACCTGCCTCAAAAGCATAAGGTCCTGAGTTCGATCCCCGGTACCAAAAAAAAAAAATTGATTACTGACTAAGAAATGAATATATAAATACTGAAAATATAAAGTTCTCTTAAATAGGAAATTAAACAAGGACATCACACAACTTTACATATCCATGCTATAGCTATTTGAGTAAGTGTAGCATGGATAAGTCAGCTACTAAAGTCTGTAACCTCACTGCTGCTGATAACATCAGCTTCCTCTTGCACGTAGTTGCTAACAAAAGTTTCATGTGGTTTTGTCCTGTGAACAACAACACTAATGGACAATAAGAAGCAAAGATTAAGCAAAAGCAGAAGCAATAAAAGGGCTCAAAAATTCACAAAACCAGAATAAGTAATTTTAATAATGAAAAAAATAACTGACAGTTCTTTAGTCTTTACTATTTGGCACTTGTTCTATATGCTTTATTCAGATTGTTTAATTGTCACAACATTCTATTAGGTACCAATACCCATTTTATAGACTGAGAACAGCTGTAAATTAGGAACACGTAGTGATTAAATGTAGGAATATTAAAGATGGCTAGATGTAGAGGCATGCCTGTAGTCCCAGTTATCCAGGAGGCTGAAGCAGAGGGACTGCTTGAGCCCGAGTTCAAGGGCAGCCTGGCCAACATAGTGAGATCCCATGTACTAGTCAACATTTTTGATGCTAGGACAAAAAGCCTGACATACACAACTTCAAGGAGAAAAGGTCTATTTTGGCTCATAGTTGTAGTCCATGACTGGCTGGCTCTGAAGCAGCATCATGGGTAAAAGGCCATAGGCGAGAAGAGCTGCCAAGCTCATCACAGCCAGGAAGAAGAACACAGAAGAGCCAGAGAGGAAGGGGCCAGGGTGGAGATATAGTCCCCAAGGCCATGCTCCCATGATCTAACCAGACACACTTGGAAGTTGTGCTTTTTTTTTGGTACTGGGGATTGAACTCAGGACCTTGCGCTTGCGAGGCAGGCGCTGGAACCACTGAGCTAAATCCCCGGCCTTGGAAGTGTGCTTTACTGACCTCCTAGGCATCTCCTGAAGCAAATAAATTGATAATCAAGATTAACACCTGTCTCAAAAACAACAACACCAAAAATACTCAAACCAAAAGCAAAATAAAAAATGTCTCAAAAACAAAATTATTGAAGACAGCAAAAAGACATGGAAACCTTTCAAAAAGACAGAAGAGATCCCTTTCAAAGAAACAAGAATCAGATTAACACAGAATGCAAGGACACAATGGAATGGTACATGTAACTTACTGAAGAAAAAGAACTTCAAACCTAGAATTTTATAATCAGCTGAAGTGACACTGAAATGTGAGAACAAAACAAGTGTCCTCAGGTACATATGGCCTCTCAAGGCTTGCCATTAAGAGACAGGAAGCTGGGTGTTGTGGCACACACCTGAGGCAGAATAGCCTCAAGTTCAAGGTCAGCCTTGAATTACACAGTGAGACCCTATCACACACACAAAAACAAAAAATAGACAATAGACAAACAAAAACCAACCAACCACCATCCCCCCAACACATAAAATAAAGATAAGGAAGACAGTTTTGGACAATGCACTTACGTTGAAGGACAGAGAAATCTGAGATGCTGAAATACAATATCCCCAAATTGAAAACCTAGAAAATATAATGGGATGGGATGGGAGGACACCACACATCAAAGGACAACTGTTATCAAAGATATGTTGTAAGGGCAGATTAGAGTGACATAAAAAACCCAGGGCAAGATTTGGATGACTGAGATAGTAGAATCATCACATGCTTATCTGTGGCTGATGATTATAAAATTGTCATCTGCTTATCTGTGTACCATGTGCTTGAAAAAAATATACCCTACTTTATCCTTATGAAAATGTTACTCATGCTTAAGAAATCGCCAACTGACCTTGACCCCTTCACAGAAACAAAGGCTGAGACTCTGATTGGCCTAGCCCAAGCCAATCAACAAAACAGTTTACCAGTGTAAGTATGGGCACATCTCATACTCACCAGGCATCCTGAGCAAGATGTCCCCTGTTTTAGTTACCTTTCCCATCGCTGAGACAAAATACCTGACATCCAAAGTTAGAGGGGGAAAGGTTTATTTAGCTCACAGTTTGTAGAGGTTTCAGCTCATAATCAGCTGGCTCCAAGGCAGGGTGGATGGCAGACAGGAATCGCAGAGAAGAAACAACATGGGGTGCACAGGTAGCAAAAGCATCGAGGGACTTTAACAGCTTCTTTCTGCCCCTTTTATCCAGGGTATGTAAGGCAGGTAGCATTCACACCCTTAACCCTAGTGCCCTTGAGCCTAGCATTGCACCATGAATCAGTCACACACTCTAGATTCAGCCACCTCTGAAAAGCCCCACCTATGACTGCATGAGGCTTTGTGGGACATCTAGACACAGCCATAATATCTCCTATCTTGTAGCACCACTCTGCTGCTAAGATAGCTTCTCTTCTGCTTTCTTTTTTATTTGACACACTTTAACTTTTGCTCTGTAATGTATCAGTCTTGACTCCTTCATTTTCTGCTAACAGCTCCACTTCTTGATTCTTTGCTGGAGTGAGAGCAAGGACCCAAAGAAAAGCACAGGGTCAGTAGGAGGGACTCCTATCCCCCCTCGTCAGACACCCCCTGCCAGATGCAACAATGTCAAGAACTCCTATAATTAATATGAAGCACACACACAAAAATCCAATGAAAAAGTGGATAAGGGATGTGAACAGGAAACTCAATGACAAGGAAACATATGGCCACTAAACATAAAGAGATGTTTAGTGTCATTAGAGGTCAGAGATGTGGAAATAAAGACCACCTGAAGGCTTCTGTAGTTCTAGCTTCTCAAGAGGCTGTGGCACAAGGCTCACAAATTTAAGACAGCCTGGTCAACTTAGGAAGACTCTATCTCAAAATAAAAAGGGCTTGGGGATATAGCTCAATGGTAAGAGCACTTGGACACCATGCACAAGGCCCTGGATTCCATCTCTATCACCCCAATAAAAAACCACACACAAACATCATTCTTCACTCATTCAGTTAGCAAAAATGAAACAGCATGACAACATCAATTGCTAGTAAGGGTGTGGATATCTTAAACACCACTCTAGGGGTGTAAGATGGCACAACTATTTTGGAAAACATAGTTATTATCTCTTAAAATTGAACCTTCACATAAACTGATATCACAACTATTTTTCAGTATATATAAAATCCTTGAATAATATTCAACAGAACACATGGGATTACTGCTCTTAATAGCAAAAGTACAACACAACACCTTAAAGCAAACAAACAAGGGAGCAACTCAACTGTCAAAGAGAACATGAGGTGTAGAGACTGGTACATCTATAGATGGAATGATATCCAATGGTGCAGAACCTATGGCACAGATGCTGCAACCGGCTGTCTGTTATCACTGAAAGCTCTAAAAACGTTCACCACCACTATATAGACAGTTAAAAGGAAGGGAATGGGCAGACATACGCCGATATGAATACTAGCAACATAATACTAAGTGGAAATGCCCCTCAAAATCACAGTTAGCATTACAGTCATCAATACATTTAAAATCTGAGAAAAGTAGTAATCTGAATTTTTGAAAAAGGGCACCAAAGAAATGATGAGCCCAGAACACAGGGTAGTTGGCATGTGATGTGATGGGGGGCACAGGGAAGTTACTGCTAAGGTCCAGATCTTGGCTGGGTGGTGGGCTTGTGAGTGCTTGTTACATATGCTATGGAAGTACAATTCACTAAACACCTAAGGTCAGGCCAAATGTGGACTGATGATGAGTGTGAAGTAAAAATTAGCCTTAATCCAAGGCTGTACCTTCCTTCTCAACTGTGGTCCGGATTTGGAGAAGGTTGGTTACCTATGGGCTTTCCAAATAACTCTGCGAGAAAACCAAGGTGCTTTGACCACTGTACTTTTCTTTTTTCTTTTTTTGCATTCCAGGCCACTAAAAATGGTTCTTTATGTAAGTTTGTGTTTAACCTATCACAGTCACAAAACTTTCGGTAGCAGAGAACTCAAACTTTGAAGTACATCATATGTGAAGACCATATGAGATAGCGAGTTCAGGGAGTAAGAAATTAAAGACCCTAAAACCAGGACCCACATTAAGAAACAGGACATCACCAAACCCTAAAAGGCCTCATGTGTCCTCCCCATAACACCCACCCCTTCCCTCTGCAGAGGGAGCCACTCTGGGACATTTATTTGCATGCATGGATTTATTTAGGAATCGGCCACTTTGCAAAACACTCAGGCTACTGGTAATAGTTCTTCTTTTTCTTTCTTTCTTTTTGGAGACAGGGTCTCAGTAGGTAGTGCAGACTGGCTTTGAACTCACTACGTAGCTGGCCTCTAACTCGGCGATCCTCCTGCCTCAGTCTCCCAAGTGCGGGGATTACAGGCACATGCTTGGCCTGTTAATAGTTTTTCAACTCATTTTATTATTTTTCTTTCAAAGTTGAAACTTGCATCACACATAAACAATGCAAATTTGCCTTCTCTTCAGATTGCATCTTTCACTTTGTTTTCTCATCTAATCATTGTATCAAACAGCACTTTCAGAAGTGCTGTTTCGCTGCCCACTGAGCAAGCGCAAGGACCCGAGTTTGATCCCTGGTACCAAAAAAAAAAAACCCCAACAAAAAACAGAAGGGCTATTTGTGTCCAATGAATGAAAGTCCTAAATACAACAACAGAACACCCTTCCTGTTAGGGATGTGGCAGAAGGGTGGCTGCTGGCGTAGAAGAAATTTCTCTTCAGCAAAGGAACTATTCTACTGTTCTCCTATAGCTTTTGATTAAATTCATTTTTAATTTTATCAAATACACTTTTCCTTTGACCTGTTAATCAGATGAGGGACAGATTTATGGACAGTCACATGGAAAGTTATCCTCGGATGATTCTGGTATGACCCTCACCTGCTCAACATTTATGATTCTCTCACTGTATCGAAGGATTCAACCTGCTCATAAATGACTGAGCTCACGTGTGTTGGGTACGGATGCATGTGTGTACTTGTCAGGTTTGGCTTTCTAGTTGCAGTGACTTTAAGAAAATAAGGGAGCTTATACTTGTAAACAGCATATACTTAAATACTGTTTTGTTACCACTGTTCTATATTTCAAGAATAATTATGTATGTGAATCTTTATTGCTTTGTTTTGTGCTTCTCATTATTTTTTATTACTTTCCATTTCCCATAATACTCCTTCTACTGACAAGTGATTTTAAAATCATTTAAATTTCACAACTGAATTATTTGATTTCTTAAAGTTTCCCCTTCACTGTCAGTTCTCTTTTCATCTTTGTGTATTATTTTGTCATCTCAATATCCATGGTTATTTTTGTTGGTTTGTTTCCCCCACAGAGCCCACTCTTCTGTAATTTCATTGAGCAAATGCTTCCAATCTCTCTTCGTGTGCCTAGACCTGGCAGGCACTTTGTCTATAAAGACTTTTTCTCTCCTGGTGCATTCTAGGATAAATACAGTCTGCCCAGGACTCACTGACTCAGTCCAGAGTGCATTTCCCACTTTTTCTGAAGCAGCTGGGAATGGTGCAGAAGCAGCCAGAATGATCCTCAGCTCCACTCCAATCCCTTCGGGAAACGCTGCTGACTGCAGTGAGTATGATGGAAGCCATACATCCCCCCCTCCGTCCACTGGAAATAAGTGGAGCTTTTTTTTTTAATAATGAAACATTTATTGGTACATTTTAGGAATACATAATAACATTCATCATAGGGAATTTGCACCTGTACATAGTACATCCTGCCTCTTTTTGCCCATTCCCTTCTCCTCTCAAGCTCCCTCTCTTCTCTATGTGCAAAAGCTTTGCTTCCATTTTTTTCTGTTTTCACTTTTTTTTCTTGTCCCTTCCTTCCTTTCTCCCTCCCCCCTCCCTTGTTCCCATTCCCATTAATAAGTGGAATTTTTAAAGGTCTTTGAACACCCTGGCCTTTCTCATGGGGAGGAGGTCCCATGCCGGCATCTTGAGTCTTTCTTCAATTTGGTCCTATGTGTCTTAGATGTAGCAGAAATGCTTCACAATTTGTGGCACTTCCAGCCCTGATAAAATGCTTTCCCTTCATAGTCATCCTTCTGTTGCTGTATTGGAAATGGAATCCAGGGCATTGTGTTGCTACCACTGAGTCATACCCAGCCCTACTTCCCTTCCTTTTGTTCATTTCCTGTGTTACAGTGCCATCTTTCTCAGACCTGGCTGTGCTGTGTACCAACATAATTGTGACTCAACAAATGAGTGCCTTTTGATTCAGCTCAGCTCTGACACTACTTGGAGTGAGCAAGGCCCCACAGGGGCCCCACAGATGACCCCATTTTGGATGTAAGTTGCAAGTCCTGCCCCACCTGTACAGTTTGACCCAGTGGCTATCAATTGAGATTCCCAGGGTCTCTTCCTGAGGTTCAACAAAGCACCAGAACAATTCACAGCACTCTGCAAGTCCCTTTACTTACATTTAGTGGTTAACTGTAAAGGATACAACTCAGGCACAGCTTGATGGAGTGAAGCACAGGCTCAGAGCTTCCCTGATGCTCCAGCCCATCACTCTCCAGGCACTTCCAATCTGGAAGCTCCAAAGCCCCGCTGTTCACAAAGTTTTAATGTAGGCTTCATTACTTAGGCATGAATCACTGGCCACTCAATTGCTAGCCCCTCTACTCCGAGGCCCAATCTTTGGTCCTTACCTAGGTCTTTCTGGTGATCAACCCTGCCCTGATGCTGTCTCTGGGGCCCCCAGCCATCTTGTTAGACACCAAAGACCCTCATATCCTGGGGGATTTCAAAGAGCAAATACTGAATTTATTTTTTTATCACACCACACAGGGCTTATGGGAGCTACTAATGGATATTTTGCACCAAAGCCATTCTAAATGTTCTCAAGTTTCACCCACTACACTTTCTTCCCTACCGGATGATTCTGAAGTGGAAGAGCCACAGTACTGTCTGTTTTCTATCGAGGCAGGTGAGATCTGAGAGGTGCTTGGCTGGACTCCCTGGAGGGGGTTGGAGTGCATCGCATCGGCAGGGGCTGCTCTTTTGCAGTGTCACAGAACAGCCACAGGATATGAGCCATTGCCAGGCCTCTGGGGGTCGCAAACCTGGCTGCTGGAGCTTCGGATGTCCTCTGACTTCCATTCTGCAGCTTGGTCCTGATTAACAGTGACTAAAAGGAGCAGGATGAGATGCCCAGTGGCTCTGTTGGGGCCAACAGTGTCTTCCCAGGTCTACTGAGAGGCATGTGAGCTTTTCTGGGTGTGCTTTATAAGGGAATCTCAGTATGGATGGTATTATCAGATAAGGTGGCAATAATCTGGGGGCAAGGGTGTTCCGCACACTTGTCAGCACTTGCTACTGTCAGATTTATGAAAAAGTGATTTCCATAGTTGTGCATTAATATCTCATTGTGGCTTCACTCTGCAGTACCTCCTTGAATGATGTCAGCATTTTTTCGCTTGCCCATTTGCTGTTTCCTTTGGTGAAGTGTCTGCTCAAATCTTTCACCTGTTTTAAAAAATGTTTTCAGGGCTGGGGATTTAGCTCAGTAGTTCCACTGCCTGCCCTGCAAGCAAAAAGATCCAAGTTCGATCCCCGGTACCAAAAAAATAAAATAAAATAAAAAATGTTTTCATTTTTTTGCCAAGTTTTGAGAATTCCTTCTATGCTCCAGTACAAGTCCTCTGGCTGGTGACAAGAGTTTCTCTCAGTGTGGCAAAGCAAAGGCTGTGACAATGCCCAATTTATTATCTTTTTCTTGTATGGAATATACTTTTGGATCATACCTAAGAACTCCTAATAGAAAGGTTTCCTATTATGTTCTTTTAATCTCCTAATAACAAACAAAAATGATGTTACTCTTCTAAAACCTGAAAGATCACCTTGGATTTTACACTTAGGTCTACAACCTAGCCTGCATCACATTTTGTATAAGCTGCTTATCACAGACAAGGTTTATTTTATTGGGCACAGATGTCTTATTATTCCAGAAACATCTGCAGTAAATACTGCTGTTTTCTTTACTGAATGGTTTGTTAAAGTTTACATTTTAACACTGTAGACACTTGTTAGGTATATATACAAAACATTTTTCACTTTTGTAATATTACAGATCTATTGCCACGTGTGTTTTGTCATGTCATGACTCTTGTGGTTCTAAGAAGCTGCTATTTTAATCATGATTAAGATGACTTTGTATTGGCAGCACAAACCCTTTTGAGCTTGCTCTTGTAACACAAGTGGCAGCCGAGCCCAGTGGCTTGGTGACAATCCCTTTGACTACTGGCTATAGACTGCCACATTGACACCTGTGCCCCTGATATGCAAACAGCTTAATGGTGTTCCAGACCTCTCCCACCAGAACAGGTACCTGGAAGCCAAGACACTGTACCTTCTGGGAGGATACACACAAGTGCTCTCTGGCTGCCTTCTGGGACACATCTCACTCTTAGGAGCACTGGCACTGCAGGCCCCGCTGAATGAACAGCCCCGTGACTTCTTTGAAAATTGGACAGCATCACAGACCCACACAACTACCACCTGGAAGGAACTGGCATTTGGACTATTCTACCAGCACGTAATTTTCTTTATCTATTTTTGCCTACATTTTCATATACTCCTTTTATTTTTGTTTATTCTGCTTTTGTGTGCACTGCAATAAACTGATTCATTTGGAAACTATCTTTGCATCATTTCACTTATAACTTGATTAAAGGATAAAAGGATTGGCCCCTCCTGGAGGAAATGTAACCCTTGAGATTAAAGGGTTACCAGTTATATGTGAAACCAGATCACCATGGCTGGTCCGGTGACAAAATGGAACTGTTTCTAAAATGCGGGCTTCTGACAATTCCAAGTGTCTGGAAATAGAACTGATCTGTTTATTGGTCCTTCTATCGTACAAGCTTGCTATAATCACTTACCAGTTCTAAAATTGCTTCTGTGGATTTTATTGGATTTTCTACAATTAGTTGTCTTTAAATAAAGATGGTCTTACCTCTTTCTTTTTAGTATGTGCACTTTTTATTTCTTTCCTTGCCTTTTTTGAAGTGGTGAGGGCTTACAGCATCATGGTCAATAGATTATTCACATTTAGGCCTCATCTGAGATATTAGATACTAAAGTTTTTTATATACATCGTCCATAAGGCCGAGAAATTACTTTGTGTTTCTGCTTTGCTGAGTTTTAGACAAGGATAGGTCTTGAAATTCTCACTTCTTTCTCTTCATTGAGATTAGCATGAGTTTGGATTTAATGTTAATGTATTAACATGGTGAATGCCTGACTTATTTCTGACCGTTGAACCAGCCTTGCATTCTAAAGATAAATCCCACTTGTTATGATGTGTTTTCCTTTTTCCCTATTGTGCTATGATGAATGCATATTTGTTCTTTGTCCCTGGTTCTTCCCACAGAGCCCTTAAAATTCTTGGTTTCCTGAGTGATATGAGTGTCTTTGGTTATTTACATCAAGTCTCTTTGAGGCCACCTGAGTTTATACTAAGGAGGTGACTCAGAGGGGGTCTCCACATGGCTTCAGGATGGCGTGGGGTACCAGAGAGTTTAATAAGTGAATGGAAGGGTGAAATTTTCAGCCCCACCCAGACCACGCCCATAAGGCAGGGAGGTCTGGTTGGTGGAGATTAAAGCCAAATAAACACCACGCAACAAGGAGATTCCAGAGCTTCTGGGTTGGAAGGTGAGCACAGGGTGTGTTGGGAATGTGCTACACCTTCTGCTTTCTCTGGGGGTAGGAGTCCCCTTCCCTGCCCTCCCTATTCTAGGATGTAGCCTGCAGCTGGGGCAAAGGTGAGGACAAAGGACAGGATGAGACCCTGGAAACACATTTCCCTTGTGGGCTATCCGTGGGAACTCTAACTCAATCTGGGAGGCCTGTCACTCTTCAGTCAAAGCAGTGACAGCTCACTCCCACCAGCTGGGACCAGGTCTCTGAATACCTATGTTGATGAAGGTGTCAATGAAACTTCCACAGTGAGTATTTTAACTTAGTCCTCCTGAATGTAAAGCAAACTGCCAGAGAGGTTGGACTGTAAATATTCCTTTTTAAAAAAAATCTCAGAAATAGCTCACGGTGGAATAAATGCACATTAAAATTGCAACAAGAAAATTCCTTCAAGTCTGCCATAAAGCAGGTAAACACACACACACACACACACACACACACACACACACACACACACACCAAAAAATCAGTAAGGAAGGAAGGAAGGAAAGAAAGAAAAAGAAAAAAGAAAGAGAAAGAAAGAAAATAAATGACCCATATGTTATCAGTGTGCCAACCACCTGGTATTTGTTACTAAATTGAAAAACTATGCCTGTAGAAGAAAAAAAGTAGAAGAGACTTTCTTTCTTTTTTGGTACCGGGTAACTCAGGACCTTACGCTTGCCGGTGGTGGAACCACTGAGCTAAATCCCCAGCCCCTAGAAGAGACTTTCTCAAAGTTTAATAAACATCATAAGAGGTTCTGTAGACCAAGCTCCTGCACTGGGCCCAACAGATTAGGCTAAACACAAAATGAAGCCACTCAGGCTTAAAGCTCGGCATCACCAACCTCAAACCAAGGTGCTTACCTGACCTTCCGAGAAACAGGGTTTGAGAGATAACAGCTGAGGTCCTAAACAGGCAGGGTAGTTTCCATCCCCATGATGAAGTTTCCATGAAAAAGATAACTTACAAGGAACTTTGAAATGACCAACTCAGTTTTTGTTCTTTATTTCTCTTTTCTTCAGCCCTTCAGTCTATGAAACCAACTCTTCCATTCAGCCCACTGGAATTCTTATTCTATTTCATGAAATGAAGTACTGGCAATTCTAGTATTGAAAACAAAGCCAAAGAAGATCTCTATATTTGCTGTAATCTTGCTCTTTGAAGCTAATTTACAAACTTTAACTAGCTGCCACTTTTTATTGTCCCTCTCTTTAGCAGCTTCTAGGCCAGTGACCAGGACAAGACACAAATGAGCCGCAAGCAGTTGCTGCCTCATAATTGCTTTCTCTGCTTCAGCAGCAAGTGGGCTGAAAGAAAAACTCATCATTTCATTAGTGAGAGAGATACAGATGAGCTCCTCCTCTGAGCTCGCTCCCGAATGACACACAAACTGACCCATCTGTGCTGGGCTGTGCTGCAGCCCCGGGCCAGGGTCTGGACCTGGAGCCTGGCAGGGAATGGAGGAAGGGCTCTTTGTACCTGCAGGGCCACCTGGCAACAGAAGTACCTGGCCAGCAATGATGCTAACTGCATATTGAAGGGGAGGTTGGCATGGTAAGTCTGTCATTTATTAAAAATACTCAGAAAAACACAATGATAGAGCAAATAACATGTAAAATCCATACATGGGGGTTCATTTTATTCTCAATTGCTGTTTGTTTGGTTTTTTTTGGTACCGGAGATTGAACTCGGGTCCTTGCGCTTGCACAGCAGGCAGCAAAACCACTGAGCTGAATCCCTAGCCCCTCAATTGTTGTTTAGAATGGCTAGAAACTCTCCTATAATAAAAAGAATGAGAGACAGACAGACAGAGAGACAGACAGAAGTGAACAGCAATACAGACACTCTACACGGATGAGCCTGTGTCAGGATAACATCTAAGGGTGCTAGCTAATGTTTCCAAACTCGTACTTGTGAAGAGTGCCAAGATTTAAAGGGAGTCTCCTAGCTTCTCTCCCCTCTTCTGTCCTTGAGGTTACCAATTGTTGACACTCTGACTGGCAAAGCAGACAACTAGCAGCCTTTTGTTAAAAGGCACATCTCTTCCCAGGACACAGGTGCCCACCTGGCATCTGCAATGCCCTCCACAGAGCGGGATCTGCGCCCGTGGCAGGGGCTGTTTACATTAAACCCACCTCCACACTTAGAATTCAGCTCATATGGGACAGCTTCATATCCTCCATGTTTCTCAGCCTGATTCAATTCTCACTGCATTCTCACCTAATAAACTAAAACAACAAGGACTGTATTTACACTACATGCTGACAAGGATTAGAAGTGAATAAACACTAAATTGCCTGGAGGAAGCCATGTAGTCAGGCAGAGGGACAGCCACCAAGGAACTGCACAGAGAACTCTACCTCTTCGCCAGTGTCCCTCGAGTCCCAGGCGCACATTCTAATTTAGGAAAGGAGCCTTCATGATGGCAGTGCTAAGAAATGGCTACAGGGCTGTCTCAGACTGTGATCCCTGGAGAACCAAGGTACTCCACTATCAAAAGAAAATGGTGCTAAATAGCTGAAAGGGTACCTTCCCACTAAGAACACCCTGCATGTTCACATGCAGCAGCTGAGCTCTCATCTATCTTTGTCTAGGATGTAGGATACCTTATGGAAGACCCATAAAACTCAGCTTTTAAAAAAACATGCAATTCTTTTAAATTACAAAGAACCAGATACTTAAATTATAATCATCCTCCATGTTTACTTTTACTGTCTTTTCTTTCTTGCCATCTGCTTTTCTATTTCCATATTAAGAAGTCATGCCCTGGGTCTTAACCTTCCCTTTACATTCTGAAGTTCCCTGGGTGGACCCCCATGTTGACAGGGTGGAGGAAGCACGCCAGCAAAGGATCAGCCGCCTCTGCCTCGGTGGTAGACAGGAGAGCACTGCTGCAGCCCTGCATGCCTCACCTCTCACCACTTGGTGAAAACCTCCAAAGATCTGACCCCACTTATACCACCACTGTGATACGCTGAGAGCAGCAGAGCTGGTGAGCGGCAGGCCTGCTGCTGTCCAGGGATTATTTCAGAAGCAGTCACTTCCCATTACAGGGACCAAGGCTCATGTCACCGTGGAGCTCTGAACTGCTGCACGTCTGGTGGCCCAAAGCCAAGCGTGGGCCCTTCCAGAGGTCAGGGTGAGAAGAAATCAGCTGGAAGGGATTTTAAACAGGCCTGGAGACCAAATGAGTTTTGGAGATCCACAACTCCCTCTGTGAGGCAGACACAGACAAGAGCACCCAGCACAGGATGAAGGTTTTACTGGAGAAACAGATCTTGGTTTTTCTCTGCTTCCTTTGGTGCGATATTCCCCTCTCCCCAGGAAGGTTGCATTAGATACAATTTTAAAACTCAGTCTGCTTAAAATCAGGTAAGGTTTCTCTTGGGGCAAATGTCTCAGGTGCTCAGAGTTCCCACCCAAGACAGTGCTGCAAAATCTAATCTCAAACCATCCACAAGGAGAGGCCTTTTTCGAAAACATTTCATCCATTTTAAACACAGGAAAGTCTTCCTATTAATTTTTTTTATCTTGTGGTGTTGGGGATGAACCCAGGACCTTGGCACATGCTAGGCAAGTGTTCTACCACTGAGTTACACCCCCAGCTGTCTATTAAAGTTTTTTCCAGTTGTTCTCTGGCTGCACCACGTTTAACTTCTAGTAACGCTGGGAGAAGTGAGCCACACAGAAACAAGGGAAGAGTGCTTATATTAGAGTGGAAGTCAAGGGCTGAGCCTTGACTATATGACCAAAGGTAAAATGTATTATTTTTATTTGCCAATTAAAGAAATTAATTCATTTAAAACATTTTTACCTGTCAAATTTAAAATTTAATTAAACTCTAAATCTGAAATGCACACAGCTCCACCTGCCTTTCTGGTCAGCTCAAGGCACCCAAGAGTACACAGCGTCGGAAGAAGATTCACATGGGGACCACAAAATCACATATCACGTGTCTTCTATGGGCAGGAAGTTTCCATTTACTACTGTTTAGGTCCTAGGGGGTGAAAACAGTGGTTCCGACAGGTCCAAAACTATCCAGAGCGACTTGGCCAGTTAAAGGGGCTGAGTACAAGGACCCACCTCTGGGGCTGAAGGCCAGGATGGGTTGAGACGCCGTGACTCAGTACATTTTAGTCAACTCAATAGTGAGCACATACCTTTCACTAGTGGAGAAAACAGTCTGTCATCTGAAACTCCTCTCAAGGAAGAGGAAGAAAAGAAGAGTGAGAGGTGAGATGAATCCAGGTAAGAGGAAAGGGGAGAGTGGATGGATACATGGGGCCCTCGTGGCAGAAGTGACCCATCCAGCAACTGGCACGTGTGTGATTTCTACTTACAGGAGGTGCACACATTCCTTCCTAATGTGTAAAACAGAGACAACACAGAATAGCACAAACCACAAGGAGGGGAAAAGCTTGTGCATCTTGGGCACACAGGCCAGAGGGGACAACATACATTTTCATAAAGGGCCTTGATGGGGCAGTGCCCACTCAGCCTCTGGCTGGCCTGGCCCCGCCTAGCCTGGATCCCACAGGTGTGCTGGCTCCATCTATCAGGCTGGACAAGTTCAGTGTCCATCAGCTGTCACCCTTAGGATCACACCTTAGTGGTTTCTGAGCCTGAAGTTATGCAGCCTTTGTTTCCATCCCTGTCTCTTCTGGTCCCCTTCCAACACTTAAGCTCTCCCTATGGGCTTCTCTCTGTTGATGGCTCCAATTACACTTAGGAAAAATAAAGTGCCCAGAACACTTCTGAACATTAATAGCGCCAACATCACTTTAACTTCTCATGCCTGAAACATTTATCAATTAAAGTTTGATAAGTACCAGACATTTCAGCTGCTTTATGACCATGCGCACATTAACTTAATAGAAGCAGATGGACATGACGGTAACACTGCTGGTTTGAGGATTTTGTAGGGAAACCAGCCAGAGGCATGAAAACTTTCTACTAGAAAACTGAGTTCCTATGCAAGTGAGGCCTGCAGTGAAATCCAGGCAGATGAAGAAAAGGAGGTCCTGATGCAGTCACTGGCTTCTCCCTGCTCACATAAGCATCAGAGAGCCAGGGATAAAATCTTTTCCTGGGGTAGGAGGTGAGTAAGCGTGCTGAGAGGAACGGGTCATTCCTGGAACTCTGGGAGCAAGTAAGGGGTCACATTAGTTTTCCAATTTAATTTAAGTGTCAATTGTGTCCTTTGTTGGCAAAGCTGCTTATTTTGTCACTTGCTAATTTTATCTGCTGGGTCCTGGTCTGTGGTTTAGATGTGAAGTCAGTTGCCCTACCACTTGATCCTCCATGGAGATTCTGCCCAATCCAAACCCGTTCTTGAGGCTTCCAGAAGCAGTTGAACCTACAGTCAGGAGTTCCAGCCTCTGGCCCCAGGGCAGTTCAGATTTCTTTGTTCACATGGGAAAATCCTGATTGCAATGGAATTTATCTATTTATTTATTTACTTGAGACAGGGTCTCCCATTAGTTCAGGCTGGCCTTGAACTCACTATGGAGCCCAGGCTGGCCTCAGAGGCAATCCTTCTGCCTCAGCCTCCCAAGTGCTGAGATTACAGGGGTGTGCCACCACACCTGGAATAATGGAATATATTCTATTACACAAACAACAAGTGTTGAAGGATAAGTAAATCAATGCTGCTTTCTCCACTGAACCTTTTGCTGAGCCCAAGCCTCAGTCTGTTTTACACATGTCTCCCTGTATCTGCTGCTTGTCACAGGACACTCAAGTCCCATCCTTCTGGCCAGATCCCTCTGGCCAGGCACCAGAAAAACTAGAGAGCATATTTTCACTTACTTTTATGAACAGTTCTGACATTTAATGGGGAGATGTCTATATCTGTGAATGCAAAGCCAGTGTATGGCAGTGTGCATACGCAAACAAGAGCTCTCAGGCTTACTCCTGCAAACACCCTCAGCTTGTGCTCTGTCAAAAGGCTGGGGACAGGCGTGGGCTGGGAGGTATATCCCAACATGTTGTCCCAGTACTTTCTGCATAAATGCATGGCTCTGCCTTCCCAGTGATAATAGTGAGTGTAAACCAAACTGCTTGGTCCAAACCATGGACAGTGTCCAGCTCCACTTGCTGGCCTCATGAGCTAAGAGCCCCTCACTCTTGACTGGACTTTGGTTTTTTTTTTTTGTCCTTTTTCTGAAGTGTTGTGGTTTTATCATCCCAATCCCTAAAGAACAGTCTTTCAATAATTTGAGGTACGTGGCAAATGTATTAAAAAAAAAATAATGACATCAAAATGGAAGAAAAAATTGCAAAGATTTCACTGCAATTTTCAAATGAGGTAGGTCATCACTATTCCCAAGAGGTACAGGCATACGGGATGTTCCTCAATCCTGGGCTTCCATTCCTTGGGAAAAATGAAGAGTAAGGCGCACAGTTTCACACAGCCTAGAGAAGGCTGATTTCCTTTCTAACACCAATTTTCACCTGCCATTAAATTCAGGATCCTTGAGCGGTGGCTGCCCTGACATCTGGTGGCATGGAAAAAAGTGTGAACCTGGGTGGTCTTAATGCTGTACTGGGGGCTGGGAGTTCAGCTCAGTATAGAGTAATTTGTCTGGCATGCGGGAGGTCCTGGGTTCCATCCCCAGCACAGCAAAAATATAGAGAAGAAAAAAAATTACGTTGATAGCTTGATTAATCCATAAAAGATAAAATATATTTTCACAGTTTTATGTGTATATTAAAATTGCAAACATATGTGGAGTATATACAAACCGTTTTCCTATTTTCATAAACTGCAATAATAAATTAGCATGTTAAGTGCCACACAATAAACTAATCCCATCCACTGTCCACTGAATGCTGCTGTACATAGAAAACATGCTAAGCTATGGGCCTTTCCTCTTTGACCTCAGGAACTAATCTTTTCTTTACATAATTCCAAAGTCATTGCAGTAATATCTTTGTCATTCCTTTGGAAACATTCTCAAAGTGAAAACCAGACCACAAGTCCAAGACTTACTTATTTAAGGCTTCATCATATGATTTACAAAAACTTAGTCAAAATAGACAAAAGACCTAAATGTAATAGCTAAAACTATAAAACTCTTACATGTAAAATCTTAGGTGTCAAAATCTCATGACCTTGGATTATGTAATGGTTTCTTAAACATGACACTAAAAGAATAAGCAACAAAAGAAAAAGAACTGGGCAATTTGTGCTTAATCAAATTTTCAAACTTTTCTGCATCACAGGACCCTATCAAGGAAGTGAGAAGACAACCTCAGAATGGGACAGAATGCCTGCAAGTCATACACCTGATAAGGGTCTGGTATCCAGACCGCATGGGCAAAGGACTGGAACAGACATTTCTCCAGGTAGCTATACAAATGGCCAAGAGGCCCACGGAGCAAAGGCCACCATCATCAGTCACCGGTGGAATACAGCTCAACACCACAATGAGGTACCAGGGCGCATGCACTAGGGCGGCCAGGATTGAAGGCATCGGAAAGGCATCTTGGCCCAATCCTGCTTGTGTGCTTGAGTGTTCAGATGTGTATTACACATATTTATCAGGAATGTGGAAGTACTCTGACGGTGACATGTACTCACTCCAGTGTTGAAGAACCTAAGAGGGTGACAAGGATGTCCCACTGTTCCTGTCCTGCTGGAATCAACTGCCCTTTCATTCCAATCCACGCCCAGCACTCGTGTTTCCCAAGGAGATGTAGTTCCCATGTTCCCTGGAACCATGTCACTTTTTTTTTTTTTGGTACTGGGAATCAAACTCAGGTCCTTGTGCTTGCGGGGCAGGCGGCAGAACCACTGAGCTAAATCCCCGGCTCGAACCACGTCACTTTGACCTCACAGTGCTGCTCCTTCCTCACACTGACTGGCCAAATCTTTTCTTTGCAACATGCAAAGTGAGGGATATTTTCTCCCTAAAACAAGGTCGTGTTGAAAATGACACCTTTGTACACGTATGATTTTGGGCAGTCTAATACATAGTCCAAAATTCTGTAAAAGAAGGTTGGCAACAGCTACCAAGAGCTGAACATATTGACCTACTGAGCACAATCCTGGAAATGTTTTTAGAGAAATAATCCAAAATGAGAAGTTCTATGGTCTGCAGAGATGAACAAGAGCCTGCTGCCCCCACAAACACTGTAATTTTACAATGATAGGGAAGTCTTTAAGTAAGTCCATAAATATGATGGAACATTAAATTGGAAAGAAAATACTGAATGGCAATAAAATAATAATCTTAAGTAATCTTTGAATTTTGGAAACAAAATAAACTATATATAAATCCAATTGAGTGAAATTATGTATGCATACTGACAGAAAGGATAAAGGATATGAAATAACAAACAGCTGCTGCTCTGGGTACTTTTTCTTTCACATCATCCTTTTCATTGCCTGCCATGTTAATGGTGTTTGTGCAGTAAGTGAGAAGGAGGCTCTGGGGCCCTGGCAATCTGCGCAGGATTGGGATATGTGGGCAGAGCTTTTCTGTCTCCAAACCTGAGGGTCCTGCCCTTGCTGGGTCACCTTACCGGATGCCATCAGAGTGCTGCTTGGGGTAGAGCAGGGCTTACTCCCTGTCCTTGAACTGCTGCTCTTCAGCTGCCTTCCTTATTCTCAAGTACCCCCTCAAGAGTCTGAGAAGAAGAAAACAACTAAAGGAGCCTAGCTAAACAAAGGTAAAGAAATCTAGAGACAAAGAACAAGCCAAAGGGGAAAGCCAAGGATGAAAGAATATGGGAGAAGAAATGGCTGGAGACAAGAAGAGCAGAGGAAATGGACCCCAGCACCTGGCTGTAACCTCCTGCTGCCGGGGTGGGGACTCCTGCTCAGCTGCAGCCCAGGTTTGCTGCTAAGGCATCCATACTGTGAGGGGCAGCGGCAGCAAGAAAGAAAAGAAGATTCTAACAGGAGGCCAGGAGTGAGTATGAGGACAGGTGCAGAGCCTGGATGGAGGCTGACAATGCACCAATGGTGCAGGTGAAGAAAGACAAACTTTAAGAAAATAACTTCGTTACTTGATACCTCTCCAGGCCAGGAGGAAGGCTAAATGTCCCAAGGACAGATGCTGTGTGTGGTCCTCCCGATCTCTGGAGGCACTGTAAAGAGGGTTCTCAGGACGAGCCCCATCACAGCACCCAGCTCTGCCTGCACTGAAGGCTATGTGTAGCAGTGTGTAAGAACACCAGCACTAGCGAAGGCAGCAGCAGGCTGTGGGGAAGAGCAGGCAGGTCTCAGATCAGCGTTCAGCCTCCCGTTGGGCTCCGTTGGCAATCCAGCTGTAATACCAGGCAGTAGTACGCCGAGTATCTGGTCTCTTATCAATCACACACTGATGCTTCCTGCATTACATCTGCTACCACTACTCTTGGGTTATTAGCAAAAGTAAATATGCAACCATATGGCAAAATGCTTTGTAAATTACGTTCTACAATTAATACACGATGGCTTGCATTTACACTGCAGGTTCCACTTCTGCAGACAGTGTGGAGAGTTACACTTGTTACTTCAATTGCTGGGAGGCAGAGCATCATCATCACATGCATGTTGTGGAGAAAACTGACAACTGGAGAGGGTGTTTCTAACAGACACTTCAAACAGTGTTCCCCTCAGAGGAGGGGCAGAAAAATACAAGAGTAAGTTTACTGCAATGAAGAGCCTGTGCCCTGCAGCAGCATCCTTCCTGGCCTGCCTCAGGAGAGGGCCTGTGTCACAGCAGTGCACTGCATGGGGTAGGCCTAGCACCTGTCCACCAGGAGCTGTCCAGAGGGGACCTGGAGCCTTCAGCCTGACAGGAGCTCCACAGCACAACGGAACACCGTAAGTGCACCATGACACCAGCAGTTGTCTTCCAGAAAGAACAATTTACTGGCAACAGCTCCATGACAACATGTCCCTGACAAGGCTACACATCGGGCTGTCAGCCTGCTCAGAGAACCCACGCACAGGAGGGCCCTGTGCCAGAGGAAGCAAAACCAAGCAATGTCTAGCAGCCACCTGGCATCAACTAAAGCTGTAGCCTTGCTCTGTGTACAAAATACTCCAGCCAAGCAGCAGTTAATGGCTCCAACTCAGTCCTTGGTGTGAAATGTGCCTCCAGTGGCCTGCTTTGGAGCAAAGCATAGGCATAAATCAAAACAAAGGGAGGTCCTCCCAACACGCTTTAAGCCTAACAACTGGCTCGGGAGTGAGAAAGAATAAGAGAAACTGACCCACAAAAGGAAGAGGCATTTTAAATGACTGCTTTCCCACACACTGTCAGAATAGACTGGTCAACACCAACGAGGATATTAAAGCCCACTGCTGGGGACACCGCTCACCATAGCATAATTGAGCTGCAGCTGCAGCACCTTGTATGTGTGTGGTTTCTGGGGAGCAGAACTCCACGAGCCCACCTTAAGCAAGTCCCCTCAGGACCTGGAGACACACTGCAGGGAAAGGAAACACCGATCTCAGGAGCAGCAACCATCCCCACAGTCTTGGCCAATGCTGGGGTACTGCCCAGCCAGAGGCTCCTCATGGCTTTCTCTGACAGGAAGGGCCACCTGTGCCTCCCAATACCACACTGTGAGGGCTCTCTGAGAAAATCTGACATTAAAAGACCTGCATTCATTAAGCTGCATGAATTGTAATTATCACAAGGCAGAATGCTGAAGAAGAACAGAACATTCAAGTTCTAGAGTCCTGGGTTCAAATCCCAGCTTGGCCATGTACTGATTATAGGTCTCTGGGTGGATTAACTTCTTGAAGTCTAGTTGTTTTCACTTAAAAAATGAGGATAACAGACCTATAAAATCAGAATTACTGAGATTAAAAGGAACCAAAAGCTTTAATTTGTGCCTGGCATATAATAAAAATTAAATAAATATTAGCTTGCTTCTCCATTAAGAAAAAGATTTTTACTCACTAATGAATAAAGCCATCACAGTGCCAAGACGGTACTTCTAGGCCAGTGGTGGCAAACCTATGGCACGCGTGCTGCAGCGGGCTGTCTGTATCATTGAAAAGTCTCAAAGGTTCGCCATTACTGTATCCAGGTGAATAAAACAAGCTCCTGAGTCTCTGATGGGCACTGTGGCCACTGAAGCCCTTAGGCAAGAGAGAGAGGCAGGCAGAGAAGGCAGTGTTGGGTGACCCCATGTGCGTGGATCTTAGTGACCATCAGGGAGGGGCTGGTGCCAGCAGTACATGTTGGACCTACAGCACTGCCAGGGCTGCCCTCCTCTCGAGGTCTCTGGGAGAGCTATGGCCACTCAGTGTGTGGTGAGGAGATTGGGGACCAAGGCTCATATTCTAGCTCAGTGCACTGAGAGCCAGGGACCCACGCAGGCCATCCACTGGAGACCCTGCCACGTTCTGCTCTGAGATGAATGCGGCAGGGACCTGGGATACCTGCTCCTTTGCTGTCACTGCCCCATGTTCTTCTTCCCGAGTGGCCTGGAAGGGTGCCCATGGATTCTGCAGGGAAGTCTCTCTAAGTGGCCTGTGATGGCCCCAGGGCCCCTGCAGGGATGTCTCCCCAGATAGCCTGGGAGGATCCCTCAGATTCTATAGGGAAGTCTCCCAAGTCAGCCCTCAGCTCCAGTGGGAAGTCTGGTGCTTTGGTCACAGATGTGATCACTCACGTGCCATGTGCTGCCACCCACCCCAACCCCAGGGGCTTCTTTTCTCTATTTTCATTCTATTTAATTGTTTTATTTTTTCCTATTTATTTATTTAAGGCTGGATCAAACAGAAAGGAAGGGAATGTGTTGATCAGGGACTATTTTCTCACTTGACACCCTTTGAGGTACCCTCTCTGGTCCTCATTCCCTGAAAGAGCAACTGAGACAGCCCTCCATTTCCTCTCCCAGTGGTGAGTGGTCCTAGGAAACTGGGTGGGCTCAGGCTGCCAGATGCTCTGGGCCAACTCTGTATAGCACCGTGGCTGCCTACAAGATTTTTAAAGCTCATGACATCACTCCCAAATAAGTGCATCGGCTGATAAAAAGATGGGGACCTCTCATTTTATAATTACTTGTAGCAAAATTTACCGGCACCAAAACATGTACTGGTAAGGAGCTACAAACCCACATGTGAAGAGCACTGAGGGAGGGTGCATAGTGCCACTGGCCCTCCGCTGGGCAGCCTGTCCACCCCGCTCATCTGCCCAGTGCTTGCTCCCACAGCTCTCTCTACAGACCTCACCGCCAACTTCTCCGGAAGCTTCCCCAGGTACGTTCAGCTTGTCACACTCCTGGGGCAGAGGTGACCCTCTGGCCAATGGTCCCCCTTCCATACCATCCTCCAACCGACCAGAGTCATGCACAAGGCCACCATGCCCTGACCTGGCACACTTTTACTCTCCCTGGAGCTTTTCTTGCCAAAAGTTCCTCGTCAATGTCCTACTGTCTCATCTTTAACTCCAGTCCTTGGATTCTCCTGGTTTCTGAATCAACTGGCCTCCATGGCTGTCTCTCCCACCAGCTTTGGCCAGAACACCCTCAGCAGTGTAAGGACATCTTGCCAGAATGCAGAGCTTCCTACCCAATGAGCAGCCACAGGACTGGCTCTGTCACCACAGTGCAACCCAAGTACCTGGATCTGGTGTTTGGGTTTGTATATTTATTCTATTTGAGCTATGCTTTCAGTGATTTATATAACTGTATCAATCTGCTTTCCAAATTCAAAGCCCCCCTCCCCCCGCTCCCACGCTGCCCAGCCCCTCCAGGCCGGTGGCCAAGACTCCTTCCTTCTCACAGCTTGCTTGCAATCTCTAAGAGAAAAAGCACATACTGTGAAGGCCCTGGATCCATGGTCTGACCAAACTCCTCCACGTCTTCCTCTCTTACTCCTCCTATTTACAGGATACCCGCCTGCCTTCCAGCCTCCAGAACTGGGAGCAATAAATTCCTATGTTACCCAGTCTCAGGTACTTTGTGCTAGCAAGCAGCATGAACAGATTAAGACAATGGCAGGGATCAATATGTCACCAGTTCTGGAAACAGACCCAGGTCTGGCATGGCTCCTGTCATAAAGCCAGTGCTAAGTACATAATAGATCATACCTGTAAGCTTCAACTTAGGAGCCTCACCCTCTTTCTTGGGTCCTGGTCTCTGTCCCTGCCCTGAGGCACTCCAGGGTCCTGTCCCACCAGGCTGTCTGCCATGCCCTGACCGTGGCCAAGAGAGGAGTGTGTGCAGAATGCCCCCTCCCCTTCTTTTCCAGTGCAGCCTGACTCATTACAGGTTGGTGCTGGTGTCCTGGTGAAGAATGCATGGCCAATGCTCGTGGGGGTTTCTCCACCTCAACTCTCTCTTCAAGAACAGACTAATCAAACCACGTGCCTTGCCTTTAAACTACCTTGTCCTACCAGACAGTGACTTGGTCTCATAAATCTTTGTTATGAGACTTATAAATACTTACAAGGCTATACCTGGACCAGAACAAGTATGCACAAGAATTTGTTGATACCATCTCAGAATGAGCAGACGCCAGGCTGTTCTAATGATGGTGGGGACAATACTAAATATGAAAGCCAAGTTAAATGGAGACCCAGAGTACATGGAAGTAGCTTCTGAATCCTATTTAAACTACTCTGCATCTAGTATATGGGAACTGGGGAATGCAAACAACAAGAATTCGGGGGCTGATGTCCTCTGAATTAATTCACACCACTTTAAAACAATGCTGGCAAATATGTGTTACCATCTGTGCAGGTCACAAGTGACAATAGGATTCTGGCACTCAAAAGATCTAAGAGCCACATTAGTTCACTCTCAGCATAAGTGAAATAAGAATGAAAGCCCATTCTGCCACACACTGCCCAGAGCAACATGAATCAAGTGACTGCTTTTTAAATTTTCACAAAGGCCACAAATGTCCATTATTAAATATGCACTTTCATGCATCAACTATTTTTGCAACACAACCACATTACTGATTAAAGCTGCAAGTATGTGCAGAGTTCCATACATAAATTAGACAAGAAGCCAAACTATCATTAAATTATCCAGAAATTTAGTGAGAAGATACATATAGGCAAACAAGTAGTTAACAAATAACTACTCTCTAAATGTGGTATAATTCACTTGTTCTGCAGGTATGATTTCCAATAAGAACTGACACTAATTTGGAACAGTGATGGTGGCATCAACATAAAGGACAGCAAAGGAATCTCTTCCCATTAGCTAGGACTCAGGAGTACTGGGAGAGGGGATGGAGGCTGGGGTTCAGCACTGTTCCTATTATTTCACTCAGTTATTTCTTCAAACTGCAGTAATAACCCAATGGCTCTGCAAGCCTCATCATGAGCTAAACTGCATATAATCTCAATTATCTTCTGAACGCTCTTTATGCTAAAAGCATATTCTGTGTACACATGCTACCCTTGAGTCATCCACAAACATTATGTACTGATGTATTCAACTCTCACAAAAGGCTCCTGGATTCACTAAACTGCCTACCAAGGGCACATCTGAGACAATGTGTTTCATGGTTCTCTTAGATCAACATGGAAGAAAAAATGTGAGCCAAGAGAAAATTAGTAAAAGATATACAAACCCCAAGATGACCCAAGAATAAAAATGTAAGATGCCCTTTGAAAAAAGATTCACTTAGTTGGGCCAGGCATGGTGGTACACATCTGTAATCCCAGCACTCAGGAAGCTGAGGTAGGAGGACTGCCACGAGTTCAAGGCCAACCTGGGCTACATGGTGAGTTCAAGGCCAGCCTGAACTACACAGCAGCAAGACCCTGTCTCAAAAAACAAGCCCTCTCCCCCAAAATTCACTTAATACTTTTCCTTAGGGAAACATGCTGATTTTTCAAAGGTCCTAAGTGGCTAATACTTGCCTAATTTAGTCAAAGTTTAAGCAACAACTTAGCATTATTTCCTAGCTTTTACCATTACTGATTACACTGAGCCGTTGACAGTACTTCAATATGGTCAGCTGTTATTTTATAGAAATGAAAGGAGGCACGATCTTGAAGGGCCGGTATTTCACAGGAGGTTGCCACGTACTCTCACATGTGTGACCTCTGAAGATCTAGGTGGCCAGAGAAGCTGCTCATGGCTTTCACTTATGGAACACATCACTTTTGGTCTGTACCTCCTCCTTGTGTTCATTGTTTTGTTCTTCTGTACCACCAACGCCTTTGATACCTTTGCAGGAAGGGGGTCCCAGTCAGATGCCCTGAGAGAGTGCAGTTAGGGTAGGTGCTCTCGTCCTGAGCCCTCACCCACAGCTATCAAAGGCGTGTCCTTCCCTGACTGCACTTAGTGCATGTTTATGCTTATGCTTAGGCTCTAATTTCTGTTTAATTGACAAAAAATATTGCGCTATAAATCTAGTCCTGTTGCTCATTTTTTCAGCCAACATTTTGCATTTAAAAACATTTAAATCCATTTTAATGAGGTACCCTTTGCATACAGTAAAATGCACCATTTCAAGATTATAGTTTACAACACTGGCAAATACGTTTCTGTGTCACCCACCTTGTCCCCAATCCACAGAGGACATAACTGTGGATCACGGCAACAGCACCTGAGTCCACTTCTGGTGTACTTTGTGCCTGCACCTGCCCTGGGAGCCATAGCTATGCTTCGCGTGTCACAGGTCGGCCTGCTTGTGAGTGTCACGTCATCATAAACTAAATATGCATCTTTTCCACCAGGTGTGACTTGTCTCTTCCTTTCATAAATGTCTATCAAAAAGCAGAAGTTTTTAGTTCTGACGAACTTCAATTTACCAATTTTAAGTGGTTTTGTGTTGTGTCATGCCTAAGATCACAAAAATTCTCTTCTATGTTTTCATCTAGTTTTATCTTTTCTATGTGATAATTAATACAGACATTAGATTTTCTATATAGTATAAAATTCAGGTTAAGGTTTTTTTTCTTTTAATTTTCACTGTATGTATGGCCAGTTGTTCTACCACTATGTGTTGGAAAACAGTCCCTCCTTGTTGAATTACCTGGGTATCTTTGTCCAAAACAAACAGTGTACACGTGGGTCCACTTCTAAACTCTGCACCAATGGTCTACACAGCTATCCTGCTGCCAGCATCATGCTGTCTTGGTTTACACTGAGCCTGGAGATGAAGCAATGTGCTTCTTTTTTAAACTGTCCTGGGTAGGCCCTTTACATTTCTATTTAAGTTTTAAAACCAACTTGAATTTTTTTAATGCCAAGATTTTGATTTGGGATTGCACTGAAACTGTAGATCAGATTGAGGAGAATTAACATTTTAAAATTCCAAGTTTTCAATCTTGAAGTACAGAATTGCTTTCCATTTATTTAGGTCTTCAATTTCTTTCAGTACTGTTTTATTATCTCTTGTGCAGATATCTTGTACACGTTTTGTTATACTTATTCCCAAGTACTTCAGAATTTTGATGTCATAGCAAATACAAATATTTTTTTTTTTGGTACCAGGGATTGAACTTGGGACCTTGTGCTTGGGAGGCAGGAGCAAATACAATTTTTAAAATAAATGGATATCAACTGGTTTGGGGGCAACTATCTTGTGTCCTAGAACCCTGCTAAAATGAATTCTTAGTTCCGGTGACTTTTTGTTGACTACTCATGGTTTTCTGTGTATATAACCATGCTGTCTGTAAAAATATGAAGTTTACTTCCACTGGCAGTCTCTGTGCTTGTTACTTTTTCCTGTTGTCCATTTGTTGCAGAATAGCCATGGTAAGAGCAAACCTCTACTCGCCTTTGTTCTCTGGGGAAATGTGCAGCCCTGCACCATTTAGTACAATGCCAGAAAGAGAGCTTTCCTTTTTGCCTGTAGAAGATGGGGGTGAGGTGGATTTCTATTTCCTTCTCTTCCCAGTGTGCAGAATGGACATGCACAAATGGGTGTCAGCGTTGGTCAAATGTTTTTCTTGCATGTCTGAGATGATCATATGGTCTTCTTTACTAAGTCACTATAATGAACTGCATTTACTGATTTTCAAATATCAAGCAAGTCTTATATTTCTGAGACAAAACTTACCTGTATAAAGTTAAAACATTATCCTTACTAGTATTGTGTGAAGAATTTTGATATCCCTGTTCAGAAGGGATCTTCATCAGTAGGTTCTCTTTTCTCCCCTCCTTGCCTGATTTTGACTGTGAGAGTAAAGTCAACTTCTTAGAAGGAGATCAGAAATACCTCTCTTCCTCTGCTTTCCAAAGAGTTTGTATGAGGATGGTGTTTCTTTCTCAAATATTCTATGGAATTTTTCATCATATATATCTGGGCTGAGGGTTTCCTTTGTGAGACCATCCTGAGGATTGAGTCCAGGGCCTTCTGTCTGCTAAGCAAACACTCTATCACTGACTACATCTTAGCTCTTTTTATTTTTCTTTTGAGATAGGGTCTCACTAAAGTGCCCAGGTAACCCTCCCGCTCATAATCTTTCTGCCTCCTGAGGCTGGGATGACAGGAGTGTACCACCATGTCTAGGTCTTTGTGAGATTTTTAATTAGGAATTCAATTTCTTTAAGAGATATAACCTATCCAAATTTTCTCTTTATTCTTGTGTCAGACTTGGTAATTTGTATCTTTCATGGAATTCTTTTATTTCATCTACAATGTAAAATTTATATTGGCATAGGGTCCTTTACAATTAAAATGATACCTTCTAGGCTGGGGCTGTAGCTCAGTGGCACAGTGCTTGCCTAGCACGTTAGATCCCCAGCAACAGCCCCCCCGCCCAAATCCAAATGAAGTAACATGAAACATCAAAAATCCCTTATTCTACCCATCTCTCTCTGCCATGCTGGGGCCTGAATCCAAACCCTTGCACACACTAGCCGGCACAGCGCTTTATCACAGCGGCACCCCATCCCTTCATTTTCCTCCTAATGTCTGTGGCATCTGCATCAATGCCCCTTCTTTCATTTCTGATACAGGTAATCTGCGTCTTCTTTGTATTTTCTTGACCATTGTAGTGAGACTTTTAACAGTTCTACTTAACTTTTCAAAAATATCATCTACTTTCATCAATTTTCTCAAAAATTCTGGTCCATTTTTTCAGTTTTTCTTTTCTCTTCATTTCCTTTTAGTTTGATATACTCTTCTTTTTTCTCTCTCTCTTCAGTACCAAGGATTGAACCTAGGGCATTCATAATGACCTATATCCCCAATTCTTTTATATTTTGAGACAGGGTCTTACTAAGTCATTAAGTTGCCCAGGCTGGGCTTGAACAAGCGATCCTCTTTTTTTTTTTTTTTTTTGGTACCAGGGATCGAACTCGAGACCTTGTGCTTTATGAGGCAGGCGGTGGAACCACTGAGCTAAATCCTTGGCCCTTGATCCTCTTGCCTCTGTCTTCCAGCGTGGTAGGATTACAGGCATGTGCCACCACTTCCAAGTCTTTTTCTGTTATTAAAGAGAAGGATAACTAGACTATATATTTAAGAATGCTCTAAGCTGGGTGTGCTGGTGCACGCCTGTAATCCCAGCACTCAGGAGGCTGAGGCTGTAGGATCGCTGCAAGTTTGACGCCAGCCTGGACTACACTGTGAGTTCAAGGCCAGCCTGAACTACACAGTGAGACTCTGCCTCAAAAAACAAAAACAAGTTCTAATTAAAATCTATAACCACCATTGTGATTTTGAGAGCAATTGTTGGCATCTGAAAAACTACTTCAGTAATTTTCTTGGTTGCACACATGACATATACCCTGTGATTCCCTAGCAATACACACTTAAGTCACCTCAAACAGCACTGCAGTAAGAGAGGTTGTAACACTGAGTGGATCTTTGCAAGTGTTTGCATATACCACTAAGAAAGAAAACAATCCTGCCAAGTAAAGAAGCATCTTATTTATTGTGAGATGGTTCTGGACTCAGATGCATTATATTGAAAATGTACATTCTAGAACCAATGAAATGCAATAGATGATCTATACTGTATCCTGATATTTTCAAATGTTCATGCTCCTCACACCAGTTACCTATTTATCTTGCTTTACTGGTCAGGACTTTTTTCTTTTGTTTTTTGTTTGTTTGAGACAGGGTCTCACCATGTAGTTCAGGCTAGGCTTGGTAGTCCTGGCTGGCCTTGAACTCATGGTGATCCTCCAGCCTCAGCCTGTGGAGGGCTGGAACTACAGGCATTCATCATCATGCCCAGCAAGGACTTCTAATACTGTCATATACTAGAGAGAATCTTTGTATTATTCCTTTCTTTAGAGGGAAGGTGTCTCGAGTTTCTCCACTGAGCACAGTGTTCAGTGAAAGCTCTGGTACAGCACTGATAGGTTAAGTAAGACTCACACCCCTCCTGAAGTGAGGTGGTTAAGCAGGCAGTTCTCTCAATCACAACGGTAGAGGAAGAATAAGATAAGGAAAAGAATACCAGGGAGATGAAAGATGCCAGTCATCACACAGAGAGGCAGAACACAACTGTAGCTAAGAATGTCAGCTCTGAGGTCAGGGCACTCAGCCTAGAATCCTGCCTCTCCCAGTTACCATCCATGCAATTTAAAATTCCTCATCTCAAAAGCAGGGCTAATGCCAGCCCACACCTCCCAGTCCCATTGTAAGGGTTGGATAAGTTAACTTTTGTAATGGCATTCATGATGCTCATAATAAATGCTAGCTGCTATAATTATTTTTATCTTAAAATTTCAATCAAATATAAGAAATAGCTGGACAAGGAGAGAACTGAAGAGGCAAACCTAGTTGGGAAGCATCCAGAGGAGTACACCAGCTCATAAGCAAAGCACACCAGCTGACAAGCAAAGTATATGTATTAATTACTTTCCCATCACTAGGACAAAATACCTGACGCTTACAACTTAAAAGAGGAGAGGTTTATTTTGGTTCATGGTTTCAGAGGGTTCACTGCGTGGTTAGCCAGCTCCAAGGTAGAAGCAGCACAGCAGAAAGGTGTGGTGGAAGAAAGCTGCTCACATTGTGGCAGCCAGGAAGTAGAGAGAGAAGAGGGGAAACAAGAACATACCCTTCCACATCTTGTGCCCAATGACCCACCTCCTCCAACCAGGCCTCACCTCCCAGCAGCATGTTCATTTATGAACTCATCTATGGATTAATTCACTGATGAATGTAACTCCCCATGATCTAATTCCAAAGCCTCATTATAAGCACAGACTTCTGGGGGACATTTTAGAACTAAACCATAATGTTATGCCTGCTCACAAACAAAGTACACAAGTTCAAAAGCAGAATAAGCACACCAGTTCATAAGCAGACCTCCAGGAAGGAGGAAGAGCTGAAAAATCAGGCTCTCTTCAAGGAGAACTGCAAACAAGTGTCCTGCTTAAAAAGCTGGGTGAAGGGTGTTCAGAGCCCTTGATTCCCCCTCCCTCAGTGTCAGGATTCTGGAGAAAGTAACCAGAGACACTTAGATGTGGAGCCATATGACCCAAGGATTGCTATTACATTCAGGACTTCTTTTATTCACATTTTTATTTGTTTCCTCCTGCATTTCCCCCTGATTCATGGAAGTGGACATTTAATTTTCTTTTATTTTTCAATGTTCATTTTCTGACTAAACTTATTAAATCCTAGTCTGGTTGAGCTACATCCCACAGGTAGGAGATGTGCTTTTATTGTCATTCAACTTTCAGTATTTTATCATCTGTTTATTTATTTTAGTATTTTATCATTTATAAAGGTATTACTTCTTCAATCCAATATTTTTGTTTCCAGATTTTAACACCATCATTAATGAGTTCCAATTCTAGCATGTGATGGTCTGAGAACAGAGTTCACCTGATGCTGATTCTCTGGAATTACTGGAGCTTCCCTTATAGTGTATTACATGGTTTATTCTTGTAAATGGCCTGCATTTGCTTGGAAATAATGTATATTCTCTAGTTGTTGGATATATAACCCTATGTGTGACCATGAGGTCTGGCTGATCAATCCTATGATTCAAATTGTACCTACTTTACTACTTTTCACCCACTTGTTGCCTTGGTCCCTGCTCACGTTCCTCACTTCCCTCTTCTTTGTGTTTTTGTAAGTTTCATCTTTTGTAAGTAAAGGTCATATTGTCACGTGCACATGGGGCATGAGCAGAATATCTTCTTGACCTCCTGCTCTCTTTCCACAGTGAGACATTTTCCTTGGACTCTTTCAATAATTTTTATCTCAGATTCTGTTCTGACTTGTATTAAAATTGCCATTCTAGCTTTGTCTGTTTATATTTCTCTTTTTATCTTTTGATTTTCAACTATTTATATATTTTGTTTCAAATATGTGTCCTAGAAAGTGCTGTATCACGATGATTTTCGTCCTCTGAGGAGTGAATTCAACTCATTTACAGTCAGGTAACCAATTTTATCTCAAAATTCCTTTCAGCCAACTTAGCTCATGTTTTCTACTTGCTACTCTTTTCTACCATCTTTTGGTGACGGGAAACTTTTCTTCCTTCATGTGAAAATTACATATTCTATCTTCATCCTTTTGGTGGCCATCTCTAACAGGATAAGAAGATATTTGGGTTTGTGATCAATAATTTAGCTCTCTGGTTTCTCACTTTCCTCTTGTTCTTTCCAACACAATCCCTCAGTGAGAAGGCCTTGACCAGCCTCCTAGCTCTCTGATTTGTTCCTGGTTACATCCATCATGCCACTTCTCAGCCCATCTCTTCAACCGCACTTGGTGTTTTCACACTCTGTAAATCTGGCTGGTTGCTCCTCCTTACTGCCCATTTGCTCTTTCTTCTTCTAACATTCTCTTGGGTAACTTTTTGCAAGGGAGAAGTGGGACACCTGTTTCCCTTCATCCCTCCCGGCGTCCTTCCTGGGCCCACATACAGCAAAGCAGTGGCACCATCCAGGGCAGGGGGAGAAGAGCCAAGTACACAAGCAGGAAGCCCCCCTTGGCCTGCCTTGGCTGTGCTCTGAGGGCCTTACTTGTGCCAATGTCTACCTGCCTGCACCCCACCCCCAGGGAGAACCTACAAGAGTCTACTTCTACATGCCTGCTTTTTCTTCTGCTTAGAGTCACGCTAGGACCCATTAGCACCCATGCAGCAGGGGCTTTAGTGAAGGGAACTGTCAGCCAGGGCATTCTGGGTGTGTTCATTCTCTTTCATGCTGGCAGAAATCAGATTTTTATATGTCAACGTTTTTAAAAGGAGCTCTACCTTAATACATGATTATGTTCATCTTAACTGAGTATGCAGAAAAGCCCGGGGCAGCGAGAGCACATTGTCTAGTTTGAGGAGAAAAAAATACTGTTCTTGGGGTAGGAATGTAACAAATTACATAACCTGGAAGCTGCAGCGGGGTTTGCACAAAAGCAGATGATGGCTGAGTCCCTAGGTGAAGGTCTCGAGATGAAAAAGCCATTTCTCCACAAATAGATTCCAAATCCAACTCCTCTTCTACTGAGGTCTGTCTGAGACACAAAGGGTGGCATGCTCCAGGTAAGAGCAACAGTGGCCTTCTCACTCTTCCAAAGCACCAGGGGCAAAGACAGTAGCCTCCATTTGTTTTTAAAGGGGGCTCAATAAGATCATAACGCATGAAGTGTTGAACAAGTAGGAAGGAAGTTTGATTTCTAGCAAAGAGCCTGGATTCCAAAAGACTCCTCAGGGAGCAAATGGTTAATCTTGTCAACAAAAACTGCAAGGACTTGTATTTCCAAAGGTAATTCTTGCCAATTCTTGGCTGAATTATCAAGAAAAAAATGAACCAAATGTCACACCAGTATCTGAAATGAGACAAGCAATGCACCCTACTCAGCCTGGCCAGATAAAATGACACAGGGTGAGCTTCACATCCCACCCGTGCGTTAGGACCTGTGCGCACCTGCCATCTCTCTGGGTAAATGTGACAGCAAAACTGTCACGCTTTCAAACACTCACTAACACTGTGCTATTAACATTTAAACTCCCCAACATTCCTCAACTTAACTGAAAGAAAAGAAATAAGTTTCTTGACCTCTATTCAATCCAAAAGAATGTCTATCATTTTCATTAATAGACAACATGACTGCAAGCTGCACAATGCAACAGGCATCAATCTACTTTATAGCAAATCTCACAGTAAATAAAGTACGATTGAGTTATAATTTTCAGTAGTACAGAAATATGCCCATAATAAATTTAAAATGGTATTATAGCACTCAATCAAAGAAATAGAAAACAGTCAAAGAAGAAAATATATTTTGGATTCTTATACTACGTGAATACATATGTTCAGTAAGGTAATTGCTTCTATAGAGACTAATGTAATTGTTCATTTTACAATTACTGAAATCAGTTTCTGAAAGTAAGACTGAGGCAAAAATAGAAAAAAATCAGAGAGCACTGTCGCCCAACAACTACTTCATCATTAAACAAAATTCATAAATACATGTGCCACCAAACACTCACATACATATTCTGTACATATAAAGCAAAGCCGTATTGTTTGCAAAGCACATAACATTCTGTAGGCACCATGTCTTGCATAATGAATCAATGAGTTTGCACTGTCTTTCCAGCGAGTGAGAGGGAGGGAGGGAGAGAGAGAGCACTTCCTCTGCATTATCTCTTTCTGACTCAGTCACTGTCTAATACACATGAGTCACTGCATGTAGCTAGGACCTGGTTCCACTTCTGGAGCAAGAACTGCAAACCACAGCCCATAGGCCAAATCTGGGCCACTGCACCAGTGTTATACATTTTATTCAGTGTTTGGTCATCTACTGCCTTGAAATATTCCAGCATTCTTGGCTTTGCATGAAGTACCCATTTAGAAAGACGAACTTTCAGTCTCATCTCATCTCCTCAGCTAGAAGATGAGGTCCAAAGCAACCCGCCTCAGGGCATGCCCTGTGGTGCTCAGTGTGGGCTCAGTAGCAGCCAGAACCAAGTAAACTACTCCTGGACAATGAACCAAAGGCACAAACTCCTGAGTCATGGGAACCAGGGCTCTCCATGTGGGGATGGTTCATGGGGACTCACTCCTAAACCATCCAGTGACCAAACACACAGTACTGGGGGGTAAAAGGGATAAGGCCCCCAGAAACTGACGGATGCAGATACCTCCAACAACACAGAAAGGAGAACGAGCCGAGAGGAGCGCAGAAGCAACATGGCTTCTAGCAAGGTTGTCTTCCCTCTTTCTCCCCCTCACCCTGCTAAGGTGAATTCTCCCCTGAGTGCTGCTAGCTTGAGCCCCTCAGCCTGACAGCTTCTCCCTTTCCCAGTGCTGGGTGCCTTCACTCAACCATGTTTTGTTTCTCTCAGGAGTAACTGTCTTCCCTGCAGGCTGATACCCCATTTCCTTCCCATGTCCTTGAGCATACCCGTGTCCTCTGCCTCCTTGCTGGCCTGCTGTCCCCATGCGCTCCCCAGTGGGGTCCTCTAACCCACTCTCCGCCTCAGTGGCCTCTTCCTGCTAGGATCTCACCTGCAGTATTCTTTGCTTCAAACACCATAAAACCTCTACTTCTACGTGTCCTTCTTTATACTATTTCTTACTTCTTGTTACTAGTAACCTCCATTTTCTCCGCTATTATGTAAATTACGCCTGTTTTTATAGTGATGCTACCTCATGTGACTTGTGATCATTCCTTTGTGTGGTGGCTATGCCCCTTGGGTGTCTAGTTTGCCATAAGAGGCTGTGCCACATGGAGACTTGCCCTGGCCAGATCCAGGCTGTGTTGCCAGGTGTGGTAGGGAAAGCCTGGGCCGCAGAGACACAGCTAGACCCACTGTGGTCCACTTCAGGCAGCCCCTCTCCCCCTCATCACTAACTTCTTGGAGATGAGAAATACTGGAAGCACCCCCTACCCCCTGCCAAGACTGGGGTTTGGGAGAGGAGAAGGACAACAAGTGGCAGGAGCTGTGGTTCATCCAGCCCCACTAATATGACCTCCTACCCAGGGCCTAGCTTCAGAGGCAAGGCAAGAAAGCCACATTCCTACACCCAGCAGCCGAGCAATCTGTTGCCACCCCGCCCCAGGCTTGGTCACCCAGAGGGGTCTCCTCAGGGAGGATCCCTTTGTTGTTATCATTAGCTCCCAGGTTACACTTCTCAGTAGTTTCTCCGGGGCGTGCAGATGAGACCAGGGGACTGAGTCTGTGCCGCTAGGCTGTGTGGACAGAACCTAAGGAAGACATCCCACCAAGAGTCCAGTGTACAACACTGTTGTGTGGCTTTCACTGACCTCACTAGAGAGAATCTATCTGGCTACACACAAGCTTCTCATCAACACATAAAATGAAAAAGCAGGTACTAAAGAGTGGCAGGGTGGCCTGGGAGGAAGCTGGATGTGCAGGAGGGACACATACATCTCCTACGTAGCAAGGGCTGCCAGTGATGTGGGTCTTAAGGGCAGGCTCTCCGGTCTGGGTACCCACCCACATTTCCTCAGCAATTCCTCAGTGCTCAGCTCTAAAGAGAATGGTGGTAGGAAACAGTCATGACTTTTTTAGTGCTAAGAATAAATTGAAACATTATACTTTCAACAAAGAATGAAACAACTTTTTTCATAATAGCCCTACCCATAAAACTCGGTTATCAGTAGGACCAGTCTTAGTACTACTGAACAATGCTTTCACAATTAACAAAGGCCTGCACAGGGTGTTCCTGGAAATCACAAACCAGGCAACAGCATAGGACCTGATTTAGGAAGAAGAACCTTTTGCTCTCAGATAAGTCCCAGTATCCACCTAGAGGCCTGACATCAAGAGAAGACAAGGCACACCCCCACTGTAGGGTGGGTTCAGAAAACTCAGGCAGCCAACTTAGCCCCCCGTATTCGGATCCCAGCCCATCAGGGCACTCACCACCGCAGGGCAATCTTGATGGGGGTGGTGAGACAGGATGTGAACAGGTCGGCTGGGAGGTCGGGGATCATGGGCAGGAGCTCGTTGGCCTCACAGGCCGCCAGCTGGATGCAGTTCTTCATCGACGGGGGCAAGGGCATCTGGGCAAGTGGGTGGTTTGGGTTGATTGCTGCAACCTATGGGGAGAACACAGGAAGATACTAGCTTAGCTGACACAGCTGGAGGGGAAGCTAGACTGGAATGAGAAGGAAAGGAGGAATTAACTAAGGCCTGAAGCTTTGAGTTTTCACCACCAAGTCCTTCTGGGGAAGGCTGATGGTTGATGACAAAGCAGGAAAACTCATCCGTATCACTCCCAAGTCCTTCTGGCAGCAAAAGTGGCTATGCCCTTGACAAGTGGGTCTCTTTTTCAGTCTTCCTTTCTAAAGGCCCCTCTGTACCACTTTATTACATCAATGTCTGCACATATGCCACCAGGTCATTTGTGGTACCTTACTGTCGATCTTAAACAACCTTTGATCCTTCATCACTAATGTTCAGGGTATATGCAGCCAACCCCAAGAGAAATGCAGAAGACTGCCAATGGGAATGGGAGTATGCATGTAGCCCATTCTACTGAGACAGACTGAGTGGTGGAGGCAGAAGGGTGGTTCAAAGTGATTTTTAAAATTTTTTGCCTATCTTTACCACATTTCTCGAAATGTTCTACAAACAGATGCGCATATATTTTGTAATCAGGGAGTTTTTTTTAAAATTCAAAATGTAATCTCCATTTAATGCAAGTAGTAGTAACACCTGTTTGATTTTTACTTTGATCATGAAGCAAAGACCCCAAGGTAAGGTTGATATCACACCGTGATGGTAAGAGGATAGTCTCCAAAACAATTACTGTACACTGAGAATGTAGGCCAGGGATGTAGCTCAGTGGCACTGTGCCTGCCTGCCAAGTGCAAGGTCCTGAGTTCGATTCCTGGTCCCGAAAAAAAAAAAAGGGAATGCACACAAAATATACTTCTGACTTAATAAAATCTAATTAAAAGTGTACATTTTATAAAGTATGCAATGAGCCAAATGTTAAAAAATTACAGGACTGACTGATCTTGATTTACCACATGGCCACAGAAAATTTAAGGATTCTCAGAATACCAGCAAAGAACAGTATTCAACTGAACATGGAACCCTATTCGGCAAACACAAGAGTTCTAGACTATATATTTTGCTTCTCTTCTCTGCTTCAAAAGGTACATGCATGCAGCAACAAGATTTAAGTCCACCACAAGTTTTGCTGTCATTTTCAGAAATAATAAGGGTCACAAGAATGCACAGCATTTGGGACAGTAAAATATAATAAGTTTAATTCACGAGGGATTGTGCACACACTGCACTGCCTGCTCCTGAAAATAATGGTAAAGAACAGTGTCAGGACCATTTCACCAAAGGAAATGCTTCAGCTCAGGAGCAGAGCAGCAATGCATGGCGGCTCACCTTGGGATGACATGACTCAGAAGATGTGGGAACCTCTGGGTGCCCAGGAAGAGCATGGGCCCCCAAAGTCCTTCAGCAGCATTGCAAGGGTCAACTAGATGGGGGATGACTGTAGGGTTGAAGCAAATGAAGAAAAAAACTCTGAAGAATGCACAGGATGCTAGAGAAGCGCTTGCATTTTCTCTGTTGGCCTGGGTTACAGTGTCTGAGCATAATATTTAGGTAACTAAAATAAAAAACCATGAAACTGAGAAAATAGATTGTACAGGTGCACACAATGTTCAGAATGCCTTCACTCACTGGCCTGGGAATACCAATTATTTGCCATGATGAAAGCTATCTACCATGAGCCCAAATTTAATCCACCCCACTTTGGTTAGGGATATGATATAACACAGCTCTGCCTGGAACCTGATAAAATGAAGTTTAATGCCGGAAAGAACCGCCTTCTAATGCAGTGTTATTAATTTATCAAGTCATTCAGCAACAAAGCTCTGCAGAATCATGTTACAGAATGCTGGCCATTCTGCCTCTACGGCTTTTAAGTTATTTGTTATTTAAGCCATTTCTTGGGTTTATTTCATAAATACCACAGGGGCACGATGATGTTTCTTTTTAACTCAGACAACAGCAGACCTCTGAGAAGGAAAGGTGCTGCACATCTGCAATTACAAGGAGCGCTGGGGAATGTGGAATGAGTCCAGAGGCATCATTTTTCACCACAGACGGCCACTAATGTTTCGTGACTTGTAAAGTACATTTATGCATCACCATTTTTGCTCCTTACTATTAATTTCTTCTAGTTGCACAGTTCTTAATATTTCTCAAAACTCTTTCATGTGTATCATTTCATTTGCTTTTTACAACATCCTGATGAGTTAACTTTCACCTCTATTTTCAAAGATCTTCAGTGACAAGGAAATAGAGCCCTCAAGTAGCAGTGTAACTATTCAGTTGCCAGGGCAGGACAAGGCTGGAGTGTCAATAAGCTGCTATTGGTTTTAGGGCCATTTTTCACTCTAATCTCTGACAGACATCTGTAACTCCACGGTTCCACACAGCATGCTCAGTCCCTTTCAAATCAAATACACAGAAAGCTATATTGGCTCCTAGGGACCAGCCTAGTGATGATGGTATAGAATGTATTACTGTACTACCCATAAACTCTACCTTAACATCTTGAATTTCTCAAATGCAAGGTACTAAAGGCTGTTTTATCAATAATCTCTTTTGATATAGGAACATTAAACCCAAAGTACAAGTCAAATATTTCTATGCACAATAATAAAACAATATAAACCTTTTAATTGAAAACAGCAATTTCTAGGAGAATGGGTGCTTATATTATAGTAAATTATACGTAGCAGAAAATTTGCTGTGTTAGCTACTGACTGATTGCAGTGTTGGGAAATCAAACCCAGGGCCAGGCAAGTATTCTATCACTGAGCTACGCTCTCAGCTCTACGCTATTTTAGATGTATAGCATTGAGTACACCCAGGCTATTGTGCAACTACCACCAACGTACGGGCCTTTTAAAAGCAGAGACAAAAGGGAAGCCAGAATCATATTTTAAATAATTTCCTGGACTCTGGCTGTATAAGCTAACACAGATCGGCAAAGCAACAGCTCTGCACAGGAAATTAGTTTCCAGGTCTGCGGCATCGACCCCCTACGCCAGATGACGGGTCTGGGCATGCTCGAGTCTGCAGCTCATCAGCTGTGAGTCACGCAGGGGCCAGGCAGGGTATGCGGGGGCTGCAGAGCATCTGAGCACAGCACAGGCCCCACAGCCTGGCACTATCGGGGTAGGAGGGGGCTGCACAGTCACAGTCTGACGACTGGGCTGGCAGGAAGATGGCCGGGCACACCTTAGCAGAATGAAGCACACTCCTAAAGTGTGAGACATAGTCTTGGCGATATCTGTCTGGAGCTGCTGGAAGACTGACAGACACTATTTTAATAAGCACCACTAACTATCACTGGGCATAGAAGTCTAAGGATGCCTGGCAGGTGAGTAAAAAGGAAACGACTCTAAGTAGGAAGAAATGGTCATTTATTCCAAAATAAGATTCAGATTCTTATTTTCACATTCAATAGGATGTATACTTTCCCAGGAGAAATTGGTGTGGCTTACTAGTTTTAAACTTTTCTTCTCATACTTTCTTTCCACATTAAGTTTCCTTTCTAAGTAGGGCTGAGAATTGAACAACAGGTCCTCTACCATGACCTCTAAAAATTAACATTTCCACTTTTGCTGTCTATTTGTACCAAGCTGCTGAAATCTAACCCTTTATAAGAAATGAAAGATGCTGGGGATTTAGCTCAGTGGTTCCGCTGCCTGCCTCGAAAGCACAAAGTCCTGAGTTCGATCCCCAGTACTGAAAAAAAAAAAAGAGAGAAGAAAAGAAATGAAAGACTTCCTCCATATCAGAACCCTGCCAAAACGAGATGCAGGCCCGAGTCCTTCTGAGCTCACTCCTTACTTCTGGGCCTCATTCCTCCCATTCATTCCCTAAGAGATAACTCTCAGTCACTTCCAACACTGGAGCACATGCCGACTCTCTCCCTCCTCAGCCTCTGCACTCACTACTCCCTTCCTCCTTCACCCCCGGCCAACAGTTCTTGTTCAAAACCCTTAAAAAGGCCACTCTTCAACCAACACAGGAAAGACCCTTGGCCCTCCTTACCACTCCTGTTCTGGCTGCCCTTTTCACCCTGCCCTTCTTATCAGTATTTTAAAACCCAAGAGTGTCAGGCTGTTCTGTGCCTTCTCCCCACAGATTTCTCCCAGAAAGCTACCCATTGTCTTTAAGACTCTCTTGCTCCATGAATTTACTTGCTTTACCCTCTCTCTCATTTAAGAATTAACATCCTTTCCCCCAACCTCAACTTCGTTCCCCAAAATAATCACTCACCCCTGGCTCCAGGACACCCTGAGTTCACTCCAACCTAGATCAGCTTCTTCACCTTCTGCCTCCAGTTTCTATTAATCCAGCCAGTACATTACCCATAACAAAAAATGATTTTCTCTGGCTATTCAGGTAACTCTCCTCCTGACAGGAATCAGAAGAGCCACCACTGTTGGCACTGGCCCAAGCAAAGTAAGTCTCCACTCACTGTTTCTCAGCGCTCTCCCTCAAACAAATACCCAACAAACTCTCCAACCTTCAAGACCAAATTAACGTCCCAACAACAGTGCCTCCAAAACCAAAGTGGTCTTGCCAGATTCAGCCCTGGCCCCTGCCCAATGGCTGCCCATGCTGACAACCTCAGTTCCTGACCAAGAACAAATAAAATTCATTGCTCTGGTGCACAAAGACAAAATTACCTCCTACTGCCCAGAACTCAACCCACCCTTGAACACCCTGTTATCTGCTTAAATTCCCCCTTCCTTTCCCCATTTCTCTACCTCTCTGAGCAGGTATCTACTGAACTAACTTCCAAGACCAATCGACTTACTGGCTGCTGTTGCGCTGCAAAACAGACGAGGCCTAGACCTGCTCGCCACAAAGAGGCGGACTCTGCCTTTCTCCAGAGAACCTACTGTTTCTTCCCCACCAAGTCCGGACTCAGAGACGGCATCGAAAGGCTGCAGGACCAAGCCACTGGCCTACAGAATCAGGCCTCGTCCCAGGCCCCTCCTAGCTGGCTGAGCATTTCTTGGAGATCCTGGCTCATATCCCTTCTTGGGCTCATTGTTTGAATATTCCTCCTAATCATTTTTGCCTCTCGTTTCTTCCAGACCCTGGCCAGATGCCTTGCTTACTTCTCAAGTGACCACTGCCCTGCTTCTCACCAGTCATTCCTACGGGCTCCACAACTCACCCCTGCTCAGCATGAAGCAGGTTGATGAGGACTCATGCCCCCAAACCAAACCCTTTATCTCATTTTTCTTTACTATCCTTAAAACCAGAGAAATGATAGGTCTGGACCTGGTCTGCTCTCTACCCCAAGCCACCCAAGTACCTGCAATGGCTGTTGCCAGCCACCTGAGCCCAGAGAACAATGCTTATTCTGCTAGGACATGGCACACTTGCTGCACCTGCTAGGTCCCAGTGCACCCACAACAGAACATAAGCCATTGCTATGGCCACGTACTCAGCTATTTTCACTTGCCCAATCTCATGCCCCCCTTTACCTTACCCCACCTAAGACCATCCCACTAACCCCTCTAACCTTATCCATAAAAGACCCAGCTCAATAAAGTGGACTCAGACTCTCCTCTGGAGTTTCTACAGGAGATCCTGCCCGGAATCCCAAATTCAGGCTGGCTGTGTTCTTTACCGGGTCATCACCGCTTACCTAACATCTCAGGATCCAAGGTACCTGCCTACTGGCTATCAACGAACTGCCATGGCCACATGGAAGGTGTCTGGGAGCTCTGCCTCCAGGGTAACTGGAGTTGGGTGTGATGGTGCACACTCGTAATCTCTGCTACTCAGGAGGCTGAGGCAGGAGGATCACAAGTTTGAGATCAGCATGCGAAAATTAACCACAAAAAGTTAATTTTTTAATGGGTGAGGATGAAGGTCAGTGGTAGAGCACTTGTTTAGCAGGCCTGAGACCCAGGGTTGGGTTCCCAGCCCTGAGGAGGGGAAAAAAAAGGGTGAAGGTTGGAGGTGGGGATTAGAACCAATGACATTAAAAAAGAAAATCCTTACAGTTGAGGCAAAGTATTCTGCCAACGAACATTGTTTTCAGGCTTGTTAACCCAAGAATAAAAAAAAACTCATCTTAACAGAGAAGTTACTTCCTGTACACTGTTTTAGTTATATACTCATCTAAGATATTGGCTGTTTAATGGGAATTATTCTTTGGAAGCAGAGCTGCACGTGAGGCTATTGGTAACTTGCAGGGCTGTGAAGGCAGCCAGGCATGACATTTAGCCTCCAACCTCCAAGGGCCCAGGTGAGCAGCACCTGCATGCAAGTGTTTCTCCTGGGAACTGGGAGGCTCCTCATAGCCTTCTGGAGGGTTTGAAATAGGTCCAGAAATATCTTCAGATGTGATTCACAGCACCAGCTCCAAAAAAGACATCTGCTGCATCTTCTCGCATGTGGGCCGAGTGGAGCTGAGGTGCTCAGGGTTAGTAAGGCCCGCGGCCACTCAGTTCAGACATACTGCTGTTGCCCCAGGGCAGCACCTGCCTTTCTCTCCCAAATGAGACCTGACATTAAGCTGTTTCTGTCCCTTCTCAAACACACATGAAAGACATCCTCATGAGAAGGGAGGGGCACCAATATCCCAGAGGCATTCTTAGGGAGTGAATTTTGAGAGTAACATCTCAGCAATACTTTTAGTTCTGCTGCAAAGCAACTTTAATTCTTAATTCGACAATACCTAATTTGGAGGGACATTCTTGCAAAGTTCAGTGGAAAACGAGCTCTTGAAGTAAAGCTCCTATTACTTGTCCAGCTCCATCAACATTCAGAGATCTAGCATCTGACAATCACTGTACCCAAACAGCAGATCCAAGCTCAAGTAGTATTTCAAATATGTAACTCAAATAATTACATGTATTGACTATTAAATAATAACTTAAAAAACAGGTGGCACCAGTTGCTCGGAGCTTGGAAATACAGTAAATCTCCGACTTACGAACATTCGAGTTGAGAATTTTCAGATATGAATGGATCCCGCATTATGAACATGTGTAAATGCGAACAATGCACAGAAGTACTGTACCACTATTTTAAGGTAATTGTAAAACTAAAACTAGTTTATTTACATCATCTTTGTGCATTTGTTTGGTTTTCTTATGCTTTACACTGTATATTTGTGTCAAAAGTGTGTAAGACTCACTTTTTCAGACTTAAGAATGAATCTGACTTATGAACGCTCTCCCGGAACAGAAGTTCATAAGTCAGGGACTTACTGTACTGGCTCAGAGTGCAGCCATGTCACTTTTGGTGAGTGACAACTCAGTATTGCACTTCAGAGGCCAGCTGGAGCTGCCTTTAGCACAAGTTTACCACAATTATCTTGAGTTTACCTAAATGAACCAACCATCCATTATTTTAATCCCATTTAGCTACTGGTAACAGCAGATTCTAAATGCTCCAAAACCATTCAAAGATTCAATGAAGATGGCTAATTAGAAATTACAACCAAATTCCACTCCCCAACTGGTCTCTGATTGAGTTAACAACTAAAGAAAAGAAGATGCTTCAAATTCAGCAGCCCTATCCATCAGAAGAAGGGAGGCCTTAATCTCCCCACACTACAAGCTCCCAGCTGCTGGGGGAAAGCAGTATCCTGTCCTGCCCTACTGCTTGCTGAGCAGGCTGAGTATGGAGGCCACGGGCTGCACCCACCCTTGCTGTCAGGGGGAGGCATTCAGCAACATGAGCCCCATCTCTCTTCCATGGAAGGAGCAGGAGTGCTCCGAACTGCACACTCATAATCTGAGCAGCATGATCCAGAACTGCCTTCTCCAGGGAGCCATTAGCTCAGTCTGCATCTGCAGCAGCCAGCACTCATTAGGAAGGAGAGGAGCCTCCGCATCACAAAGGAGGATGTGGGTTCAGTACTGACTGTGATCTGTTCTAGGATTCTGTATCCAGGTGATATGGATGCTTTTTACAAGTACTGACTGAGTACTTCAGTCTCACCATGGAGTCTTCTAGAGCCAGGTATTCTGAAGACAGCTGGAGCTCTCCATGTCAAGCTGTTCCCAAGTCCTGGCCTGTCCCCATACCCCTTCTCACTGAAATGCTCTTCCTACCCTTCCATACATGGGCCACTTCCATGTTCTAAGGTTTAGGGCAGTTGTCACCCTCTGTCATAGTCCCTGGTCCTCACAGCTTTTCATCTGCATGCTGTAAATCTGAAAGAACCCCTGGTCACTTCTGTCAGTAGTACTTTGTCCTGCATACTAGACTTCACCCCACCAGGCACAGGGCACTTTGGGGGCAGAAGCCACAGCAACTTTCCTTAGGGTCCTATTCTTCATACTCTAACTCAGAAGAGTTCACTTCTTACACTGATGAGCTAAATATCTTGTTTAAACCACTTGAGCATCTTGTTGTCCATCAACACTCACTGCATCTCTGCTGAGTGAACTGTAATGAACTGAGTCATCAGAGTCCTGGCTCCTTCAGAGTGACAGGACCATAGGAAGCTTTTGTTTCCATTAGCGAGTGAGAAAGGGAAAGCTGGGGAAAGCTGCAACAGTTCAGCATAAACATGTATGTTCTTCCCTATCCTCAGTCTACCCTACCTGACTGACCCACACACCTGCACTCATGCTCCCCTTTCTACAACTAACTCCATCTTGTTACAAAGGGAACATGTCTACAAAGACGGTAAGCACAAAAACTATTATGTGCACATATGTGTGCATGTGTGAAAGTGTATGCATGTGTGTACTTGTGTATGTTATGTGCATACATGTGAATGTACATGCATAGGTGTGTGTATAAGTGTACACGTGGGTAATTGTGTATCCATGCATACTTTTTGTATATGTGTATGACCGCACATGTACATATAGACCTGTGTGTGTATGCACACGTGCATGTGTGCGCACCTGTTCTCCCCACTGGTTTGGGCAGTGTGTCTCCAATGGTGGAAACAGGTCTGTCCTCTGTCTTCCCCGTGTATCTTCTCAGCAGCACACTCAGCAGCTGACTCTCCCTGCCCACAGGAATGTTTCCTCCCACCCCACATCCAGAGCACCTGCTCTTGGTTTTCTTCATTCTCTCCTGGCCTCCTCTCCTGTTCCCTGGGACTCGCAAAGCATTGCAGCACTGGATGCTGCCTCTCCTCTCCAGGCACTCACACCTCCTGGCTTCAGCCTCAGTCCACCCAGGGATGCCTCCAACACCTTCCAGCACGCACTGGGGTGGGGTCTCTGAAGGGACCTCAAACTCCACATGACTCCACACCCTCACCCAGCCCCCAGCCTGGTAGTCTTCCTGGCTCAGGGAATAACTGTTCCGCTCTACTTGTACCAAAGTGTTGTGAACACCTTTCTTTTCCTTCCACAAGCACATCACTCTTCTTCCACCATGGGCCCTGCTCAGTCACCATATCCTTGTCCCTGCCATGGCTCCCTGACTTCTCCCTACTTCCAGCCCTGCCCAGCATCTGGCCAGTATCTATATGGCTGCCCAAGTGATCTTTGCTCCACTTGTTTATTATGTCAGTGGACTTTAGTTAAGTGTTGACCACAGGCTGGACATTATGCTGGACCATGTGCCACTCCTTGCTCTCAGCCCTCAGTGGTTCCCCCACACTCAGATCCTACATGGGGCACCTGAGTCCCAGGGAGCAGCCAGCCCACCTGCCTCCCACAGGACAGACAGCCTGGGACACACAGCAACAGCAGGTTCACTCTGCTCTACTTGTCACAATGAGAATAATAGATCATCATAAGGCTCCAGTATGGAAGAGAATAATAAAAATAAACCAAAAGAAAAACATTATACTGGAGGAAACAGATAATATAGAAAAGCAGAGACCAGCTTTATAAAATCCACAAATTCATATCACTTAAAAATTGAAGGAGAAAGTAAAAATATTATAAAGCAGCTGCTGGCTCATTTCCTTGCCTACAAATGATTAAAGTAGAGGAGAAAGGACATAAGCCATGAAAATGGAAACGTGGAAGACAGAGACAAGCAAGGCTTGAGTTGCTGCAGCATGAGCACTGTGGATCCTGCCCTAAAGCGTGAATGCCATAACCATGGCGAGACCACGGAGAAAACGGCAATGAAGAAACATGTCTGTTGACAGGTAACCTAAGGATGAACCTATGGCATTCATAAGTCACGGGCGTACATTGTAATACCACAAATTACCTTGTAAACACAGAGGATCACCTTCATGGAGAATTTTGATAGCCAAACAGTGGACTCGACTACAGTAGTAGAAGGTATGATATTTCAAAATACAAACTGCTTAGCCCTGTGGGGTATAGCCTTAACACTTTTTCAGAAAACCCAACAATCTGGACATTTTTGTCAGAATGACTAGTTACAGTGACTGACATACAAGGAGAATCACCCCATACTGGTTCACATCAGAATATCTGTAAGGAGAACAGGTGGTTAGGTGTTGCACCCAGCAGTGCTGCAGCCCCCAGCCTATGTCTGCTGGGATGAGGAGTGTCTCAGACAAGCTTCTGTGCTGCAGGACCAGACTCCACAACAGTATCAGACAGGGGTACAACGTGCATGGAGCCAATACAAGTAAAGCCTTGCAAAATGTCAATGAGTGGCAGGAGAAAGGGCCTGACTGACGGGCCCAACGTCAATCAAAGATTCTTCCTAAGGCATGGCAACCCAGTCTCCTCCAGGAAGGGACTCTTCTTCTGCCAGGCTACTATGGAGAGGCTATCCCCACATCAGTGCTGAATCAAACGAAGATGGTGACATTCAGGTGTTGGTATTCCTGGGACAGTTGAGTATAAATGCATCTGCCTCTGCCTATTACTGAGAAGAACACCTGTCTAAATCTGATTCCACCATACTGCTGTCTCAGTGGAGATGAGAGATGTAACTGCCCTTGGGAAGCAGCCACTAGAAAGCAGCAGACCTGATGGACAGCATTGAATAAAGACCACTTCAAAGAGGACCGGCTTATTTACAATTTGGCCTTCCTTTTCAGCTGACAGACCAAGGATTAAATGTCTGAGACAAAAGTTGTTGGGAAAGTACTTGAATGCTCTTTTTTTTCTTTCTTTCCCATTCATTCAACACATATTTATATATTCAACATATTTACAGAGGGGGGAGTACTGTGACTATGTATATCCCTTTAATGCCTTTTATCTGTATGGTAATAGTTGACCCTTTGGATTTTTGATAGCAACAGTAGGATTGCTTTAAGAGTGAAAATGACCTAAAATTCCACATGCACACTGTTAATAACATATATAGCACAATGTGAATGCCATTCCTCAGCACATAATCCAGGGTCCATTCCCAACTCCATTCTCTTTTCTTACTCCCATGCTCTATATCTGTGTTGGCTTTGTGACCCAACTGTCACCAATGGAGTCTAGAGGAAAGTCTGCATTTACTGTCTAATGAGGGAGACAGGTGTCCAGCTTTGCCCCTAGCCCACTCCATCCTGCTGCAGAGACAGATGAAGTGCCTCCAACTGTGGTGGGCAGGTGGCAGTCTTGAGGATAAAGCACCAGTCAATGAAGGATGCCAGAGAGGAAGAGAGGAAGATGACAGGGGGCACTGCTTAAGTAGTAAATCATTTGGCTCAGAGATCTTATTAGTAAAAGAGACAAACTGTTATTTCTTTAAAAATCAACAGTGAGTTTACCACTGCTTATAGCTGAAGGCTGTTAATGCAAACATGGCCTGGAAAGATCCTTTCTGGGTGGGTACTTCTACTCTGGTAGAACAAAGGAGAGCATCAAGAAAGAGAAAGAGGTGTGTCCAGAACACAGTGTATATACCCAGGGGAGCTGGGTAGCAGCTGAAGGAGGCCTGTGGACAGCCGTCAGTGGAAGTGGTGGTAGAGGGCTTGGAACAAGGGTCTTTGGGGAAGGACACCCTCTGACATTGAGAATCTGGAGACTGAGTGAGTTAGTCAGCTTTTTGTCACTGCGACAAAATACCTGACTAGATAGCTTAAGGAGAAAAGATTTACTTTGGCTCATAGTTTTAGAGGTTTCAGTCCATGGTCAGCTGGCTCCAGGGCTGACACATCATAGCAGAAGGGTATAGTAGAGGAAAGCCGCTCACTTCATGGCAGTCAGGAAGCAGAATGGAAGGGAAGAGCCAGAGAAGAGACACACCCCTCAGAGGCACGGCCCCAGTGACCCACTGACTCCAACTGAGCCCCACCTAACAGCCCATTCAGCTGAAGAACTCATCAGTGGCCTAAGTCACTGATAAGGTTAGTGTCCTTAATATAAGAGCACTTGAGGGATACTTCAAATTTAAACCATAACATTGAGAATATATTAAAGATCCATATATAATTCAAGAAGAAAAAAGACTACAGGAAGACCAAACAAACTGCCACAAAAATGGTAATCACAGCACCCTATCCAGGCACTCAGTGAACATGCAATGAAATTCAATGTTTATCATCTTACAAACTCCATACACCCAGCACAGAAGACCTGGTTATTGTCAGAGAACAAAAGATAATTACAAGAGTAAAAGTACAGAGACAGAGCTGGGAAGAAAAAAGGGAAAAGAAAGTAGAAGGAAGGTAAGAGTTTTAAAAACAAGGCATTAACTATTAGTGATAAAACTAGAAATAAAAACATATAGATATTATTCAATACTGCAAAATTTACAACATACACAGAAACCAAAGAGAGCGCTATCTGGAAAATCAGGAAGAGTAGCCAGTGACAAGCAGGAAGGGTAGCTAGTTCTCTTCAGTTGAGGACTTTCTCTTTAGAATCCACTGTCAAACACAAATATATATTAATTAAAACTGCCACATAATATATTTCTGCATTATCAGTCTTCCATCTGATTTCTCTAGCTCCTACGGAGAAGTCACTAGAGGGAGTTCCGCCTTGGTTTTGGGTTACAGCAGATGGGTCCACAATGGGTGAGCCTAGAATCAGGAGCATCTGTGTATGCTCTGCAGCTAAGGAGGGAGGGAAGAGTTCAAAGAGATGCCTTTTGGACAGAGTCCCAGCTTGGAAGGCCTGGGGCCAGGGACTATTTTATTCATTATAAAGAAGCCCTCTGCATGCTTTAATTCTTTAAACCATAGGATGTATTAATTTGGCAAAATAAAAATATTTCTTTAAAAAAGAACACTGACAGCAGAGAGACTTGAAGGTTTTCTTTAATTTTCAAATTACAAAATAATATGACACAATGAAAAATATAAGACAGACTCCTGAGTGACAGACACGCATTTTTCTGACTATAATGAAATTTCAATTGTGTGCAATAAATTATGCTGTGCTTTTATGCAGTCATCTTCTATTTAGCCTACAGAGAAAGAAGCACATGACAAACAAACCTCCAGGGCCAGAACAGCACTTGCCACTAAGAACATGAAAGTTGATGATCAGCTCCAGAAATTTATGTCACTTATATTTGTTTGTCTTATTATTTTCGAGGTTTTTGTGTTCCAAATAACCACTTTCCTGCATTATAGTTAATCATTTTCCACTCACTTCTTTCTTTCCTCCCTTTTTTTTAAAACTACCAATGTAATCCTCAATTCAATCAGGGTGCCACAAAGACCAAAGGGAAGTATGGGGATTTGATCCCCCATAGACTCTCTTCATTTTTTAAACATCTACACAAAGCATTTACTCACCAATTTCTCTCAGGTCACGTATTATACAACAAAAAGTATTGAAATATATTGCAAATTTACAAAGAAGTTGGTTAGCTGTAGAAGGAGAAATAGTCTAAAAGAATACACCTAACAGGCCACCTAGGATGTCTGTTTCTGGAGCAAAGAGTAAATGACTAAAGTGAACATTAAGATATTAGCTGGGAGCCAATTTTATCATTTCAACTTCTGCTGCTTATGCAAGAGACTGACTGAACAATAGCCAATAATAGTAGGTGTGATAAACACAAGGTTGATCTATGTTGTAATTATAAAAAGAGCGAAGATAAAAATCAGAGCCAATTATAAAACATACGCTGTAACACTGTGCTACTTCCACTTGCTGCCTCAGTTAACGTTCTTTTCCATTTCATCTCCTTCATGAGGAACAAGTCAATTAAATTTTTGTTTTTCAAAAACGACGTGCATGTAAATCTTTTTTTGTTACACTTATGAAATGAACACCATCTTAGGCTGATTAATCCTTACAGCATTTCAGAGAACACATACAGCCCTGATAGAGCACACGCCCCCAGTGCTGGGAAGAAAGCTTTAAAAGGATTCATCAGTAGAAAGGTAAGTCTCTGGCTGAAAGGGAAGAGGGTCCATATTCAACATACTTTAATTAACAAAGGCTGATGGACTGGACTTTTCATTGACCATTGGTCTTGGCTCAGAAACTGAGAATAAAAAGTCAGGCAAGATTCTTTGGCATTTTTACTGAAATATTATAAATATAAAAAATTATTGCAATGTTTATTGCTTGATGTGAAGAAACAGAAATTACTTCTCAGGGCTTAGGGCTTTGGGCTTTTTAGTGTTCATTAGACAACCTACCCTTGGGTAAACCCAGATGAAATGCCTGAGAATAAGGTAAAAAATTGGTGATACAAAATTTGATCTTTCTCCTCTTATGATAGAATGCAAAGCAAAGATGCAAGCAAACAAACCCGTGGCTCTCAGTGCCATTTCCAAGCACAAAGGGCATTATATTTATCAGTCACTCTTATGCAGTATCCCGAATAAGGACTTAATTTACAGATACAAAATATTAAACTGTAGACATGTTAACTGTAAATTCTACCGAACAGAATTTCAGATTTTGGTACTGACTCTTACAGCATTATCCTCTGATGAAATGTGAAAAACAAAACAATACATTAAAATGGAACAGACCCAAAAAGGCTTGAGGAAACATACCGAAGAACATTTTTTTGTTGTTGTTGTTCCTGGATTGAGAATTTCTTGCATTGCAACCAATCAGAATTCATGGCCCCCTGGAGGCTACAGAATATTTTATTCTGACACTCCTGTGTAGGCCACAGGCTGGAGGCCTCTTAATTGAAACGGCCTCCTCAATTTCTCTTTAGAATTCACCATTTAATTCAAGCATCAAATATTAATTAAAACAACCAGGCAAAACATCACCTCATTATCCGAGCACTGCTCAGGCTCTGGCTCCTTACATGGGAGCTACTGGTGGCAGCTGTTTTAGTTTTAACTATCTTGCTTGGTGACTTTGGTTAAAAAACTCAAAAGAAACGAGTAACAAAGATGCGAGTGAAAATGAAGATTGGAATTGAAGAAATGCGTCTATTTCTCCTAACATAAATGTGTATTATTTTGACACTGTCTTATAGGCAGAGACCAATGTAGCAGTACCAACTCTGTTAATGGTATGACCTCATGTAGAACATGATGTAAAACAGGTTCATCAGCTTGCTCTGACAACCTCCCCAGTGCCCATTAAATGTGCCACCGGACCCTCAGAATACGGTGGCCTTCCTCATTCTTACAATGTCCAGCACCCCGACCTCCCACCTGACCCTCGCCCCAGGGGAACAAAAAGGAAACCTGTCCACACTTGCCTCTAGCTCCTGCTCCCTCTGCAGCGCAAACTGCTTGAAGGACTTGACGATCAGGCCAGCATTAGAGCAGTCATAGACGAAGATGGATGGGCTGCCCATCCATGTCTGTAGGTCATAGATGGACAGAGGGATATACTGAGTATAGTTCTGGAAAACAAACAGAGTATAGATGGGTTACAAGTACATCTCATGAGCTAGGCTGCTGACCAGCATGTGTACATTAAAGAAGGAATAACATATCATGCCTCATCATTGGACAGATGTTCTTCAGTTATCATTCTTACAAAAGTATACATAACAGCAAGCCAGATGTCTCTGTATCTTCTTACATGGTATCTTACTTCAGCAATGCCAACAGCTGGATAGCTTTCCATGTTCGCTTCTGCAGCCCTGGAGTTGCTCTGTAGGTGCCCTGGCTTCCCCTTAGAAGATGGGCTTGTGTCCACTGCTCTGTGTATCCCATGGCCATTGCTTATCACTTTAAAGGATATGTGTGCTATTAACACCATCTCTCTGTAGCTGTTCTATGCTTATAAGACACAATGCCTCATTTACACAGAAAATCAGCTTTGAAGAGTTTATCAAGTCCTCAAATGTGCATGATTTCAGAGATGCCCACAAGTACTTTATCTTCTAGGTGATTTAAAAAAATGACACACAGAGACACAAGTGGGTTTGGCCTCGTAAATTTTTGTTTTTGTTTTTGGTACCAGGGATCTAACTCAGGACCTTGCGCTTGCACAGCAGGCGCAGGAACCACTGAGCTAAATCCCCGGCCCTGGCCTTGTAAATTTTTTTCAAATCACAAACAATAAACTATTAACACTAAACTACCATGTGAGACATTTTTCTGGACATACTGTTCTGTTCTGAAAAGACTCTAGTGATTACTTGTAAGCACAGCAGGGAAAGTTCTTGTCTCACAAGAAAAATGCCTAAAATGTTCACTCAAAACAGTATTTTAAAGCAATTCACAGAATACCTTTGCTGACCTTTCCTTGGACATCAACAACGTAAGTGGAAAAACTGACAGGAATCAAATTATGCACACTTAGATTAAAGGTGAGTTTGTTTCTGAGCAGCTGAGGACAAATACCGCCTCTGGTATTGCCTATGGGTTGTTTATGGCTCAGCAGGAAGACAAGAAGGTCAAGTGAGGCCTGGGGAAATGTGGTGGCAGGGTGGCCTGCAGCTCACACAACATGCACAGCGAAGAACCCAGGCCTGAGTCGCCTCTGAGACAGGACCATGCAATGTGCCACCAGCAGAGGTGCGCAGACATCTACAGTGGATGCGGGCCACTCTGCGCATACTCTGCCATCTCATTTGTGACACCGTCCTCATTTGGAGGATTGTTTACAATCACTGCAGTCTGTGAGGGAACACCTGGAAATGTTCTCTAAGTAAACTCTCCCTGAAGGATTCTAAATATGTCAATTCTCCCCTAATGAATCCATACCGTCCAAGCAAGCACAATCAAAACACCCGCAGGAGTTTTCCTTTAATAGAATTTGACAAGTTGATTCTAAAGTGAGTGCAGAAGAGAAATGAACAAGATTAGAAAAAAATTTTACTAAAGAATAATGAATAGATGGTTCCGGCGCCTGCCTCACAAGTGCAAGGTTCCAAGTTTGATCCCCAGTACAAAAATGAATGGAGACTCGGTACTACCAGATATTAAATACACTATAAATTTATGGTAATTACAGGCTAGCATTAGTGAGGGTAAGACAAACAAATCAACAGAACAGAAAGCCTAGAATAGACCCACATACATAACTATAATGACAGTGGCATTTCAAATCAGTAAAAAAGGAATGAACAGTTCAGTAAGTGATGCTGGAGAATTAACCATCTGATATTGCCACCTCAGATTCTATACACAAAAAAATCAGGGTGGACTAAAACCCAAAATGTAAAAGAATAGAATATTTTTATTCTGGGCTAAGAAAAGTCTTCTTTAGTCAAAAAATCAAGAAGTCTTGCAGAAATGGACCAACAGATACAATGATATACAAATGATATAATTCTGATAAAAACACATAGCAATGAATGGCAAGCTCAACAGAAAAGTGACAGAATTTATACTTGAAAGGTGTGTATAAGCTTCTGCTACAGATCAACAAAGACAAAAACAACAACAAAAACAAACACACAGGTAGACGATCTGAGCAGTCAATCCACAGAGCAAATGTGAATGATCAATGATTACAAACCAAGCTTCACACTCAACTGATCATGGAAATATAAACTATGGGAATCAGTCTACTGATGTATCCATCCATCCATCCATCATCCATCCATCCTATTGTGTTTTCATCCTGCAACCTGGAAAGATGAAAGATGGATAATACTCCATGTTGACAAAGATGTGTTGATTCATCACTGAACAGGGCACTCATTCAATGGTGGGAATGAAAATTGAGGAAACTTTTTTTGGAAGCCAAGTTTGCAGTACTGATAAAACTTTAAAATCTACATACATTTTAACTACTTTGGGTGTCCACATTATAGGAATATTAGCATTTGCACAGTACCAGAGATACTGGTACTAGTAAAAAACTGTGAGCTACCTGGATGCCACTGTGTAGAGACTAATGATCTAGTTATTTGTTTTCCCTCTCTTCCCTATTGAGCAGACTCCTACCTGAACACAGTGCCCAATTTCCTTTGCATCTAAGTTCCAACCTGCAGCTAAATTCTGGCCAATGGGACACGAGCAGAAGTGATGTGTTCACATTATAAATGTTGCCCCTGGTGCCCATCCTGGGGGATGTGAATATGGTAAACATCTCTGACAGTGCTGAGGATGACAGCTGAAGTACAGCAGAGCTGGGAGATGGAAGGAGCCTAGGCCCAAATGGAAATCAAATCCCAGGAGAGAGTAGCTTAACCTAGAGCCTTTCTGGATCCTAATACATCCAATATAAAAGAAGCAATAGGCATGCTACATGCGGTAGTGCATGCCGGTGGTTCCAGCTACTCAAGAGGATAATGTGGGAGGATAGCTTGAGTCAAGGAGTTCAAGGACTGCCTGGGCACACCAATATTCTGCCTCAAAATGAGGCTACTTTTATAAGCACTCATATAGAAAAAGATGTCAGGGGCTTATTGTGCTTTTTAAAATATAGATCTTGGAACACTGTAGTTTATATAGTTTCATTTTGTGTGACGAAAAAGAAGAGCTATGAATGTAAAGTGCTGTGCCCCCACCACCAGGCCAGCACTTCACACATCATGAAATGCAGCAACTCTGTGCTGATGAATGAACCAATCACCTGAATGGTGCTGAAAGAAGAAGTACCAAACTGCTACAGCTGTTTTCTCAGGGAGGTTAAGGTGTGGAGGACATGTCACCATTACTTCTTTAATGCTTCTGTGTGGCCATCTTTCATAGTAGAAATTAATTCAGTTTAAAAAGCCCGAATGCAAGCAGACTGTCCATAGGGAAGAAAGGGGCAGCCTCTGGGTTTCAGGACCAGACCTGCAGGCTCCTTCCTGGTCTTCAGTGAGGAGGATGGCATGTCACCTGCATCAGTAAAGATGATTCAGCAGGGGCCACATCTGACAGCCCCTGGACCAAGCCAGCAGGGCCCACAAACAGGTCTCCCTGGGTGCAGATGTCCACGCTCCTCCCTGATCTTCAGTGAGCTGGGCCGTCGTGCCTGCTGGAGTACAGGTGCTTTGGTGGTGCCTGATCCTGATATGAGCCAAGACGGCACACTAACAGGACTCCCTGGGCTGAGGCCGAGAAGAGCAATTTACTTGAGCAGGGTGCTCTATGCTAGCAGGAAGAAGGACTATGGCAGCAACCGGGAATCAGTGGCTGTTATGCACTGAAAACACTATGTGCTGTTCATAAATGTCCCGCAAGGTCCTAGGCCAGTGGTGGCAAATCTATGGCACTCATGCCACAGTGGGCTGTCTGTATCATGGAAAGGTTTGCCATCACTGTCCTAGGCCCTGCAGGGAATCTGAGTGCAGATCACCCAGTCCTCATCACTGTTGGTACAGTATCATCTAGGTGACACCATCACCTTTCCTGCCTTACAGGTGTAAGCCCACAGGTCCCACAGGCAGCAAAGGGGCAGGAAATAAAATAGCCTATTTTCTACATTTGCAAAAATCAAAAGTTATGTTTAAATTTTGAGGCACAAAGTTAATCAGTGGTGATTCATTAAAGTAACGAAGTATTAATACATCTGGAAAACCATTAATGACTTTCACTTTCGGCCTCTACGACTTGCTAGCAGCGAAGGCTGGGGCCCCAAGTGATCTTGCCCCCAGGTGAACCAGCACCGTAGCCTTCTCCATCTGAAGGGACCCAAAAAGGCAACGTGGCAAAAGTTTTAGTCTTGGCCTCGTGACTTTGCTTATAAGGGACTTTCATCGCATATAATGCCACAGGAAGCCCCTTGCAGAGAATGGCCGAAAAGCAAATGCCTCTCTGGCCCTTCCTGAGTGGTGCTGCGGGCATCGGGACCACTCTGTGTAGGCTGTTTTGTGTACTGCACACGTCCAGCTCTACCCACTACGCCCCAGAGTACTCACCCCTTCCCAGGAATGACAATCGAAAAGGGCTCCAAGCTGGCACAGTGGCATACATGCCCAGCTATGCAGAACACAGAAGGATTCCAAGTTCGAGAGCTTAGGAGTAGAGCGTCCTGGGTTTAATCACTAGTACCTTTAAAAAATCTCTAGGCCCTGTCAAATGCCCCTAAGAGGAAAATCTCCCTGGTTCAGAACCACTGGCTTGGAAGAGACAATTTCATTTAAAATGTTAGCTGTGTATGTTAAGTTTAGTAAGATTGCAACAATTTGGAAGTCTGTATCCCTTAGGGAGTATAAAATCAACTCTATTAAACCACTGTGAGGAAAATGACCTTGGAGAGCTCATCCTTATTAGAACATGAGCATGTGGATCTCACTTCCCATCTCGAAGAGATCCCGAGTAGTTTGTCAAGCCCCAGGCCAAAATTACAGCCTGTAAACCAGCAAAGGGAAGCAGCAAATTATAGCCTTGGTGCTTCGGGAGTGAGCCTGCAGAAGCAGGAGGCAGAGACCACATCCAAGGTGCACTGTCCTCTGTCCCTGGAATATTCCTGCAGCAAATGGGAGGTGCCAACTCAGACAAGCAGGTGCATCTGAAACCCTGGGGTACACTGAAGGTCACCCAAAACACCGAGGGTTTTTGTGGAGGGCTGGTTCCACCTCCACCCAAAATTAAACATACAGAGAATTCCTAATCAAAGCATCTCTCCTTTCTCTCAGAAAAGCATATTCAAGGCCATGTTTTCATTTCAAACAAAGAAACAAAAATGGGTTTTAGATAATTTATTCATTAAAATCCACTTTATCTGTCAGATTATATTAACCATTGGGGGAAAAATAGTCCACTTGCTTCATCAGACTGTCACCACAGACAGCGACAACCATGAGGACAGCCATAGCTGGAAAGGCCCAGCCCGTAATAGGCATGCGATGCCTCTCCCCACAAACTGGGCAACCACGGGCAGGGCCTGTTCCTCTCTAGTCCAGGGAGCCCCAGGATCGCTCACAGCTCATGGATCCTCGGTGGGAGAGTGAGGATATGTTCTAGTTTATTAAATGAATTGGGGGAGTTTTATCTGTCACACTACAAACTGGAAGACAATGTAAAAAGGCTTTACATGCCTGGTTATGCAAAAAAGATGGGGACAGAGAAGGGGCGCAACCTGCCACTCACAAGCCATCCTGCAGGGAGGGCAGGCATAATACTGCAGTGGACAAGGGTGGGAGGATCTGGCTTCATGGAGCCAAGTGTCCCATGGGTAAGAAGGTGCGGACAGCACACAGGTCCCCCACATTACGCCCCCGACTGGCGAACCTGAACACAGGTGTGTGCAGCAGCTCAGACTCTGCAGTGGGGGGCACTCCAGCACCAGGAGGGCTGGCCACACAGACACCACTGGCTTGCAGACTCCTAGAACCACTGCTGTCAGGATGGGAAAACTCACAAGTGTGGACTTTTTGGCTACAGGGGGAGATCGCCACTGGCTGATGACATGGGTCTCCAGGTGGCCTCACCCAAGCTTGGTCTGGTCATTTCGTTAACTGTGCAAAAATACCATCCTGCTTGATACAAACTGACATTTTCAGTGTTCGCTTGGCAGTGTTTTCTTCAGCATAAATAAAATGTCTGCCAGGTGTGGTGGTACAACCCTATAATCCCAGCACTCTGGGAGGCTGAGGCAGGAGGATCACAAATTTAATCCCAGTCTGTACAACTTAAAAATAAAAGATAAAGGGCTGGGGATTTAGCCCAGTGGTTCTGTCGCCTGCCTCGCAAGCGCAAGGACCCGAGTTCGATCCCCGGTACCAAAAAAATAAAAATGAAAAATTAAAATAAAACATATTTTTTTAAAAGGGGAGGGAGAGGGCCTAGGGATGCAGCTCAGTGTGAAGGCCTTGGGTTCAATCCCTAGTACCACAATCAGTCAAAATATCAAGTGTGTCAGAGGTGGTGGCCGTGGAAGAGGAGTAGGGCGCTATCATGTCTTTTGTCTCCCTGGGCTCTCGGGCACATCTGGCCTTGGCCTGGGTCAGAGCCTTGCACATGGGCAGCTGCGGCCTCTGCATCATTTGTAGTTTGCTTCCTCCTCTTGCTGTCCATCTTCTTTCCCCTCCCCTCTTTCCCTCACTCCTCTGCCTCAGAGAAAGCTGTGCTGCCTCCAGTTTGCCAGCTGAATGCCCTCTCTGCCCCGAGCTGATTTCTGCATACTTTCCTCTTTCTCACACTCGGCTCCACTGACTTACACTCTTTAGTCTTTGGCCTTTCTTGGACTCCTCTTCTATCTACAGATATTAGTTTCCTCCTCCCGAAACAAAACACTCTCCGCTCCTGTTCCTACTTCAAGTCACCATCCGACAGACTCCTCGAATCACACCTTTTCTTTTCTTCTTTCTTTTTTTCTCTCTCCCTCCCCCCATCTCTCTTTTACTTTTGCTTTTTTGTTTTTTTGAAATAGGGTCTCACTGTGCAGTCCAGGTTTGCCTTGAACTCACCATCCTCCTGCCTCAGCCTTTTTCTTATTGCAAAAATCACATTATGGAGAAAACTAGAAAAAGTATAAGTATTCAATAATATCACCAAAATTCTTCAAAAATAGCCTATTCTAGTCCCTAATCATTCACTTCCCATTCACTCCTTAAAATTTAGATCCTATATTGATGGGTAGATGTGGACAAATATGGATGGGCATAGCATGAGATGGATCCCAGCTCTGCAGCATGGTCACTCGAGTACAAGAGGACATCCACAGCCCACAACTTGGTTTCTGAGTACTATTCTCAAAGAGACCAAGGGTCTGGGGGAAGTATCCGATGCCAAGGCCCATTCCAGAGAAAAGACTAGAAAAGCCCAGAGCATCTTGTAGTACTAGGAAGAAATTATTCAAAGAATAACAAGGACATATCAAAAGGACACACGTGCTAGCCTCTAGGGACTCCCACTGCTTACATGTAGGATAATTTCAGAATCAAAAGACCTTAAAATTAAAGAAAAAATTTTTTTAAATACTTGTCATATCAAAAAGATACCAGAAAGAGCAATCAGTGGTCCAAGCTGGAATAATTTGAGCAACCAAATAAATGATAATAATACTTAATTATAACCCAAGAATAAACAAATATTCCTAAATCCATGCTAATATTAACAGGTAAGTGAGAGGAGGATAAATAAATAGGAGGAGAAGCAACCCTTTTGCAGAAAAGGATTCCAGTTAATAACCATGGAAGGACAGAGGGAGGAGAGTGGCCCCACCAGAAGGGCAAAGAGTGAGTGCTGAACGGAGATGTCTGTTCAAGGAGACAACAGCTCTGTGCCTGATCTCAAGGCACCTCCCCAGATATCTACTAATTACAAAGGAGAAAACAGTAACTTTATGGTGGATGCAGCACTGCCTTAGCCAAGCAATCAAAGAGGTATCATCAGCGATAAGAATCATCTGCCACATGTACCACAGACTGAGAAGAGAACATCCCATCAGTATTCTCTCCAAAAAATATTTAACCTTAGTCTAATCAAGAGGAGCTATTAGACCCCTAAACCAAAAGGCATTTCTGCAGAACAGCTTAACAGTACTCTTCAAGGTGTCTGGGGAAGACCAGGACATGGGACATCTAATGCAACATGAGGTCCTGCTGGGAACCAGGACAGAAAAGACCATCTTGGAAAAAGAGGTGAAATGGAGTCATCTGCAGCATGGCCAGTAGGACATAAGGATGTGCATTTGCCAGGGTCAAGTGCTATGTGGAGGTCACACGTGATGCCCCTGGGAAGCTGGATGAAGGCACAGGAACTCCTCACTGCATTTGCAATTCTCATGCTCATCTAGAGCTATTTCAAACGTAAAATGCAAGAACGTATATAAATCTAGTTACTATCCCAACCTCTCTCCATTATTATGGCAAATCTCCAAATGCTGTGTCCTGCGGCCTCTTTTACAGTTTTGTCCCACTAACACCTGTGAAGCACTTGCCCTCAAGCATGCAGCCCTCCCTGGCCCCAACTCAGGTCTCACTACAGAAATGTACGCCCATTAACAGACTTAATAAACTTCTGCATTCCTTTCTTTTCACCCCAACATCTGGCTGGTTGCCACCTTTAGCTGGTTTCTTATACAGTCATTGGTTTGTTCTACAATAAGCCAAGAGGCTCAGAACTGGGACAAAGAGAGACCCTCAAAGTCCTGGTGATCCCAGGAACTTATAGGCTAGCTGGAGATCACAAGCTAGTAGATTCCGGGGAGGGGTGGGCAATATGATCAGGGCACGTACAGGTGGGAGTAAGGACCTCCGAGATCCCTCTGTAGACCTGGCGGGGGAAGGAAGGTGGTCTAGGGATGGAAGCGATGCCTGAACAGAGTCCTGAGGAACACGTAGGGGTGCTCAGGTGCAAAGGAGTTGGGAAGAGCTTCCAAGACTCCTCTCACTCTTGGATTCTGGAAGTGTTGTCAGTAATCATATTATTATTCTTACTAGTTCCCATGTGCCCTGAACTTTCAGAACTGACTGGCTTTGTGCTTTCTCTTGCTAAATTTTATCTTTTAAATATTCTTTTATTTTTAATTAACACATGGTAATTACACATATTTACAGGGCACAGTGTGATATTTCAATACATACATACAATGCATAATAATCAGATCAGGGAAGCTGGCATATCTATTATCTCAGGCATTTATCACCTCTGTGTTGGAAATATTTAATACCCTCTATACTAGCTATTTTAAAATATTCCATTAGCTATTACCAACCATAGTTATCCGATGTGCTACAGAACGTTAGAGGTCATTTCTCCTATCCAGCTGCTCCCTGTCCCTATTAACCATCTTCTCTCCACTCCTCCCACCTGGTCCAGCACACTCTCTCTCCCCAGACTGGGGTGACCACTATTCTACTCCTATTCTATGAGATCAACCCTTTTGCTTCCACATATGAATGAAAACTTGTAGAATCTGTTTCTTTGTGCCCGAGTTATTTCACTCAACATAATGCCTTCCGGTTCCATTCATGTTGTGGTAAATGACAGAATTTTAGCCTTTGGGGAGTCCCTTCTTCCATTAATGCTCATACATTTACTTCTCTGATGCTGCACACAAAAGACCCTTATCTGTTTCTAACTGGCCACTTATTGGCCAATCTGCAGCAGGTCCTAAATGTGAGCTGAAGGCAGCATTTTACATTACAGAGGTTGGCCCATCCTTACCTATACAGCAAAGGGCCATAGAGACCCAACCTCTTAGCAGCTACAGGCCAGGAGTACTCTGACAGGGAACAGCAGGAACTCAGACACATTTATCATATCCTTTGCTTTCAATTTATGAACAATATAACTGCAAGACTCGGGTTCTAGAAATGCCAGGACGGTGGTCCCCAATCTGTGATAATTATAATTTTGGAGATTTTTGATAAAACAAGACAGAGAACTGTCAAAAAGCAACTCAGGAAAGGCTGCACAGGCCCTCCTCCATTTACACAAGCACAGACCACACCAGACAGGAGCTGAGGCTCACACCAAGGAGTGCCAGTCTCACACAGACAGTTATTTTGTACTTGATTTGTAAGGCTGAAAAATGATACAATTCCTTCTGGAAATGGTGACTGCTAACATCAACCAAAAAAAGTGCTTAAGATTTTCTCAAACACACAAACTTTGGATACTTAAAGAAAATTCCACAGACTTTAAAATGCCGTTGGTTTCAAAGCAGTGTGCCAGTGGATGCACCAGGACCTATGTCCTCCGTGTTCTGAGCTGACCATTTCTGACCATACCAGCTCTGTGTTTGGAAGCAGTCTCCTCGCTGCATGAGCTCAACCAACCTACAAACAGTTCAAGGCTGATTAACTGAAGCAAATGTAGCTGGCCCAGGAGGAGTGTGCCCAAGGCTAGCTCAGCTGGTGACCAATGACCCCTGCACAGTCACCATAACCACCAGGGTTCTTCAACACTGTCACAGTCTACAAGCTGTGGACTTCCTCCCATCTCTTCTTTGATCCACGTTTTAGTGCAAAAGTGTTCACAGAGGGATGTTTTTTGGTAATGGAAACAAAACAAGAACCCCATGCCCACCAACAAGAGAATGGATCAATAAATGCAGAACATTTCCAAGTGGAATATTAACCTGACAGTGAACTAATTAAGGCACTGCAAAACAGTGTGGATCAATTTCAGAAATATAGAAGTTAAATTGAAAAAATTAGCAGAACTACATCTGATAACATTTACATAACACATTAACACTCAAGAGCAAGCAAAACCAAGCAGTACAGGGCAAAACTGGTTTTTTTGTGGGGGGGTGGGGTACTGGGGATCGAACTCGGGTCTTTGTGCTTGCAAGGCAGGCGGTGGAACCACTGAGCTAAATCCCCAGCCCCCCAATTTTTTTTATAAAGCACAAAATTAAAGACTGCAGTTTCAAGAGGAAGATTTGCTCAGGGAATGGGACTGTGGTCATGTAAAGTTCCTTCAATAGAATTAACTGCTGAGTTCCAGCGATGGGTATCGGGCCCACCAGGTTCGTGACTGCTAGAGTTTAATTTGGAATGTCCCCTAAAGGCCCACATAGTAAAGGCTTGCTCCCCAGGGTGGAAATGCTTTGGAGAAGTGCTGGGACCTTTAAGAGGTGGGACCCAGTGGGACGTCTTAGGTCACCAGGGATGTGCCCTCCAAGGAGACGGTCGGACCCAGGCTTTCCCCTCTTTCATTTCTGGCCATTCATTCCCACCACAGGCCCAGAGCAACAGGGCCAAGCAGTCATGGAATGACCTCCAAAACTGAGCCAAAATACCCCACGGGGTGTGTGTGTGTGTGTGTGTGTGTGTGTGTGTGTTCTGGGAACTGAACCCAGGGCCTTTGCACTGAACTATATCCCCAGTCCTTTTTATTTTTTTTAATTAAAAAAAAATTTTTAAAGACAAGATCGACCTAAGTTGTTGCCCAGGCTAGGCTTGAACTCATGATTCACCTGCCTCAGGCTCCCAGAGTCCTAGAATTACATGTGTACAATGCCACATCTGGGTTTTTTCTCTTTTGAAAACGAGTATCTCAGGATTTTTGTTACAGTGATGGAAAACTGACTGACACAGTAACTAACAACGATACATGTACACATTATACCCACATGAGCACACAGGTGTGAATTCAATAGCCAGGGGCCACTCTCACTATTCTTTAAACTTGTGTGTACTGTGCAAGCTACAGCCATTTTCAGGGAACCAAAGTAAGAGTCAGGACATTTCATGGTTTTCCCATTTACTCAGTGTCTATTTCTAACTGGGTATCCAATAATTCCTAGAGCAGCAGTAAATACTTTAGTAAACATATTACAAAATAAGTATCTGTAAGTAAATGTATTCTTAAAATGAAATATATGATTACAATACAGCATTTAAACCCCTGACTCAGGAGTCATCAACCACTGCCCACCTCAGAAGTGGCCAAGGAACTCAGTGCACCGAGACAGCTGTCACCAGCCTGCCCTTACCTCAGACATGCTGCACACCAGAAGGGTGAGGCACAGTTAAGAGCTGTGCTGAGAGAAACTCAGATCTTAAACCCTAAAAGGGATTCCACACCACGTGGTTATAAACCCACTGGGTAGGGGAAGTAAATAAATTGGAGCCACACGAGTCAGGATGCTGCATCCATAAACACAGTAGAATGGAAACAGCAAACTGTGTAAAATATGCAAAGTGATACCATTCGTAAAAAAATTTCAAGTGATGCACATGATTACTCAATATTATTGAAAATTACATATTCATATATTAAGACACACAAACATTAGCAATGATAACCCCTAACTCCAGCCAGCCACTGACACTGGTAGAAAGGGAAGGATATAGAGCCCAGAGGGCTCTATAATGTAATTTTTAAGCTGGACAGGTAGAGGTGGCAAATGTCTATTTTTCCTTTTTTTTTTTTGGTACTGGAGATCGAACTCGGGTCCTTGCGCTTGAGCAGCAGGCGGCGAAACCACTGAGCTAAATCCCCGGCCCGCAAATGTCTATTTTTATAAATGGTAAACAATTAAAGAGTAACAAAATCTTAGAAGAATCTATAGGTACATATTTAAAAAATAATTTGGGCAAGATGAAATCTTTCTACGTATTGCACAAAACCCAAAATCCCCATGGAAAGATACTGATAAATTTGATTGCACAAAATTGTAACCTTCTGTAATTGAAAAAAAAGAAAAAGAAAGTTAAACAATAAATGAGAGAAATATCTGCAACACATACAGCAGAGTAGTATACAGGCAACTATTACAAACCAACTACAAACCACCTCACAGGAACAATGGACAGCAGTAGCAAGAGTAATTTAAAGACTAAAAATATAAATGGTCAGTCAGAACATGACTTGGTTTGACTCATGAGCAAAGAAATGATAAAAAGATGCCACTTCCATCTATCCAAAAAAATGGAGAAGTTAAAAACACCAAATACTGGAGAAGGGCAGGAAAACACCCAGTTTTAAACACTACTAGTGCAAGTATACATGGACACAATCCTTATGGGGTATGTGGCTTTGACCTTGGGACTCCACTTCTAGGAATAAATTCAATTCCACATCTGTACTTAAAAAGGTACACAAAGATGAGTATCAAGAGTAGTATTATTATTTTTTTGGTACCTGGGATCGAACTCGGGACCTTGAGCTTGTGAGGCAGGTGGCAGAACCAGTGAGCTAAATCCCCAGCCCTATATTAAGATTATTAATGCAAGACTATTTTCAAAAACAAAAACTTTGAAACAACCTTGAAAGTACTTACCATGGGGGCTTAGTAAGTTTTGCCTGGCACATGTATTTTTTAAATTCAAACATTAAAAAGAATAAATAATATAAAAGATTAGTCAAGTAAATTAGGTTCAAAAATGGAAGGTCCTGAACACTGCAGACCTGTCTGTCTGTCTGTCATGATCTTTCAGGACCAGGGATTCAGCTCAGGGGAGAGTGCTTGCCTAGCATGTACAAGGCCCTGGGTTCAATTCCCACTATCACAAAGGGGGGAAAAAAGTTAAATCTCTCTCTCTCTATCTCTCTGAAAGGACATGTCAGGAATTATCACTAGGAGTAGGACAGGAGCTTAGAGGGAAGAAAAGAAAGAACTTTTATTATTCATTTTATACTTTTCTGCACCATTTTTTAAAATAATGATTTTTATAATGACAGTTAATTAAAGAAAATTGTTAAGAGTTTTATCTTCAAATATTTGAAACAACCTGTGCTCCCAATCTGGTTGTCTGTGAAGTCAAAGTTCCCTGTCAACAGCACAAACCACCGGCAAAGCATTAGGAAAGTGGCCGAACTTTTGCCCTTGGCTTAGTAAAAATTTCAAATATAGAAAAAAACACCAAACTAGATAATAATGGGAATTTGCTCCTTCTCAGTTGGCACTAAAAGTCCAGAAGTAACTTCCTTCTTTCTCCTGCCTAAGCCTGTAAATAAATAAAGTAAAACTGGCTGTGGTCTCCATCATTCACCTTCCCAATGGACTAACCAAAGCACTTAATCCTCCTGACAAGTGTCCCTCACATCCAGAGTGGTCACCAGAATAAGCCCCACAAGAGGCTTCCCTAGTTACTGTGCAGGAAGGGCTGAAGGACGCCCTGCAGGCCCCAGCTCCTGGCAGCCAGTCACCACACTGCTTCCTTCCTGGGCCACCAGCCGAGGCTGCACAACAAGAAGAACACCATGGCCTCTGCTGCTGCCTTGCCAGAGGCATGTGGCCTGAAGATGCAGAAGGGATGGTTCTTGCTATCTCATTTGCCCTCTGACCTTACTAAACCTGCCACCCTCTTTCCCCACTGTGGCATCCACAGTGTTGAGGAGCCTTAACAGTGACAGCCTGGTGAACTATGCGGCTCACACCTTACTGCTGTGCACTGCTGCAGAGGGAGCCATGGCACTTGCTTCTCCGTGTCATCAGGGCCAGATGGGACTGACTGCTTCTTGTCCCCAGAACCTTCAGGCACTCCCAGACCCCACTTCATCTGCCAGGTTCTTACCTCCAGGTCAAGGCCACCTGAAAGGCCGTCTCTCAGCTCTTCACAGCCGTCCCAACTGACCTTCATGTCCACTTGGCACTGCCACCTTCCTAGACCGCGATGCTGGAGATGGGAATGGGCAGCCCAGAAGACACAGGCAGAGTGGAAGGCCATGTGCATCAGATCCTGCAGGGCCTGCACTCAACCCGGCCCACAGCAGCTTCCTTCCCCTGGAAGGCCTAAGAAAAGGCAAATGGCCAGATTCTACCAGAGACCCAAGAGGCAGGGACAGCCCTGTGGTGACTGAGGAACAGCAAGCTTCAGCTCTGTGCCTATCAGGGTTTTAAAATGTAGGACATGTGAGAAATCTGTTGAGGTGGCCTAATGTTCTGTACCTTTTAGGATGAAAGAAAAAATGATTTTTCAAAAACCAGACTTTTAAGGTCTTATAGATTTTTAGCATTTTTCCCAAAGAATTAACAATTTTTGCAGATGGCCTTCTACAACTGTAAGCAAACACAAAATGCCAGATATTCACAGAAAAGAGTTGTCATGTTTACAACAAAATTATCAGCTTTTTTTTTTTCTCGGACCTTACTGCATTCTCAATATGAATAAAGTAATGCTTTTAACAAATGATAGATGTAGTCTGGCCTAAATAGTGCTTTTTATTTTTATTTTTTTTGGTACCGGGGATTGAACTCTGGACCTTGTGCTTGCGAGGTAGGCAGTGGAACCACTGAGCTAAATCCCCGGCCCTGTATGGCTTTTTAAAAATCACCAATATAATGTCAGATAATTGCACATTAAAAACTTAAATTTAGACCCATCCTTCAACAGAAGCAGTAATTAACTGTATACTACTCCAGAATAAGAGACATCTATATGATAATGACAATGCCATTAAAAAAAAAATCTCTCTTAAATAACATTTTTTAAAGTGTTCATGGAGTAAACAATTATTTAAATGTAATAAAGGAAAGGCCGAGACAGTATTAAAAAGAAAAGAAACTAATACAAACCTCTAGCCTTAAAGATTTTAAGGACCTGAAGTTTGCTTGTGACCCTACTCCGCAAGTTGTTAATGGTCACATTTGGTTACGTGTACCACCTCACCCATGCCTAATATAGGGCCATCACCTCCCACTGCAGATGTTGTGCATCCAGAGAGCACACTGTGGAAGGGAGATAAAACTACTCTCCTCTAAGAAGAGTGCATGCAAATACGCCCGTGGCCGAGGGAAGGCTGGGTTACTAATCCAGAGGAGACTACAGTTCCTGTCTGTGAGTTAAAAGGAAGCTTGCATCCCTAAGGTGCTTGACAGAAACCAGCCCTTGAGAGGCTGCCATTTGAATATCACTAAGAACTCTGATTCACTTTCCCAGTCTTTAGCAGGAGATGTACTTAAGAGTTTCTCAGAAATGAGAAGTTGCTTCTTCAGAACTCGACTGCTTTCCCTGCAAAACCCAGTGCTCTTCTAGGCAAAGGACAAAACTCCTTTGAATAATGGGTATTAACTACATCTCATCTGTATGAGGCTGACCATTTCCTCATGCCCAAAAGCTGCCCCTCCTTGGGCTTCTCCCTGATTCTCCTTCCTGTCTTAGTCTATTTTCTGCTGCTATGACAGAATGCCACAGACTAAGTAATTATAAAGAACAGAATTTATTTCTTAAAGCTCTAGAAGCTGGCAGTGCAATGTCAAGGTGCTGGCATCTGGTAAGCCAACATATGCTTCTTGGAGCAGCATAACATGGCAAGGGCATCACACGGCAACACAGAGCAAACCTCAGGTCTCTCTTCTTGTAAAGCCACTGATGCCATCATAGGGCCCACCTTCACAATCTCATCTAATCCTAATTATCTTCCGAATTTCCCACCTTTAAATACCATCAGCGAATGAATTTAGGGAGTATGTTTCCAACACATGAATTTGGGGATCTATTCAAACCCTGGCCCCATGGCCTCCCTGGATCCCTTCTGTCCATGGATTTCATTCCATCTGCTTCCTTTAGCTCTACTCACTGAATGCTGGAGGCTCCCAAAGAGCACCTCTGTCCCACTTCTCAGCCTCACACTCACAGCCCCCAGGGCCTCCCCACCACCTGGACAGGGATGCCCACAAGTACCTTCTCCCTGCTAGATACAGCACAGGCTCAGCTGCTTCCCTACTCCTGTAGCTCACCACAGCACCTCCCTGCCCGCATCCTGAGGACGACTGAAGCACAGACCCACAGTGCCCACCCTCTGGCCTCCTGAACAGTCCTGGAGCCCACATACAGCACAGCCCCTCCCTTGAAGGGCTCACATTCTCTCTGTGTTGCCCTGATACATCATGACATAACCATCAGTCTTTCTTTTAACCTGGACTTACAACCAGTAAGTGCTACGAGACGAGACAGTTTCTGCTTTCCATCCGTGTCCCCACAGTGTCAGCCCTTCCCTCCCTAGTTAATGTCCAGAAGTGGTCAGGCACTGCAAGACAGAAGGTAGGGTTCTCAGGTCAGGGTGTAAATAACAGAAGACTGCTCGACAATGAAACATTATGTTAAACCAAAATGCAAAGCCACGTAAAACTCCAGCTTTGTGTTCAGTAAATCAAAGAGAAGGAGGCGGGGGAGCAGCCTGTCCTTCTAGATGGGGCAGTGCCAGTTTTATGCAGACAGAAAAGCCACGGAGCTTTGTACCTGAGTGCACATGGCTTCTATCGTAATGGATCTTATAGAGCAGAGGAAAAAAATGTATTGAGTGGGAAAAATCCTTTTCTTCTGTGAAAAAGAAGAGAGGGTCTAAAAGTTAATTTGGGGCATTTGAGTGGTGAATGAATCCTGTTCCTTTGGTTAAGTTCTGCTGTGTGAATTCTTAATGGCTATAGCTGCCAGTCCTAATTGCCTGAAACACAGACAGGGGAGTGGAGGAGGGAGGGAAGCAATCTGAGCTGAGATGCACTTAGTTCTGGACTGTGGCTTTCTGCTTTGCAAGGAGCAAAGTATATACTTAAAGACTAGTGTGCTCAAATGCTTTTAAATCTTTTTTCTCCTTGCAATGTATTATTTATGATAACTCTTGCTTCATATTGATAGGCGGAGTAGGTTCAAAGGTAGAAAGGGTTAGTATTGTTACAGGATTGCATAGTTTTACTGTGGTTTGATGATTTTCTAGAACTAGAAAAACAGTGGCCTGGGCTGGGGATTTAACTCAGTGGTGCCGCTGCCTGCTTTGCAAGCACAAGGTTCGGAGTTCGATCCTGGTACAAAAAAAAAATAGTGGCCTATCTCTGGCGGCATATTATGTGAAAAGAGAAACCTATGAAAGTATGAACTAACAGAATAACACAGTAAAAAAACAAGTAGACAAAGACATGGGCTGAGAGACAAATCGACTGCTTTGATGACCCTACCCTGGACTCAACAATCACTGACTGGCCATTCAACATGCCCCAAGATGCTCAGTCTCAGGTATCAGGATCCAACAGTTCAGAAGGCAAAGGTCTGCTTCTATTAATCTCATATCTGAATGGGGAGACAGAGTCAACACACAGAGGACTACAGGGAGGTACAGAGAAAAGCAGCCACACCAGGATGAATTATAAAAGGAGAGGGAGTGGGTTCATGGTACATGTGGAGACCAGGAAGGACTTGGCAGGTAAGATGATGCTGAAATAAGAACCAACACCCATGGCTCCACCCACCCCGTGGACAGCTACTAAGCACCTTCAAGGGCAAAAGACAACATTTCAGGAGCTGAGAATGCAGTCCGGAATAGAAGAAAAAGTCCCTGGGTCACAGGGAATGAATGCCTGGCATGTTGTTGGTGGGAATGTTTTAATCTATGAATTTGCTTTTGTTGACAGGTACAGGGCTATTCAGATTTTCTATTTCATTTTGGGTCAATCTGGATAAACTTATTTTAGTATATGTGCTGCTGAAGCAAGCACTGGGTAAACTTATTTTTTAAGGCATCTGCCCTCTTGAGGCATTTTATTTATTGGCATGAAATTAATAGCCTTCCCCTACCACTGAATTAGCCTCTGCAGATTCTGTGGTGATGCCCCCTCCCATTCCTGATGCTAACAGGCTTGTCCTCTCTTACTCTGCCTGGACCTGCCCAGCTGGAGATGAGCCACCAGTGTGACCTATCTCTGTCACCAGCTCTCCATCTCATGCCTTCTGCTCTTTATTATTTCTGTCCTTTCTACTGACTCTGAGTTTATTTTGCTCATCATTTTCTACGTTAAGATAGAAAATCAGATGTCATTTTTATTTAGGTTTATTTTTTTAGTTTTTTAAATTTTTTAGTACCGGGGATCGAATTCGGGTCCTTGTGTTCTCAGGGCAGGTGGCAGAACCACTGAGCTAAATTCCTGGCCCCAGATGTCATTTTTAAAGCTTTCTTTTTCACATAAGAATTTAACACTGTTTCCGCATAAAATGGTTTTCACTGCATTATACAAATTTTGGTATCACATTTTCATTATTATTTAGCTTGAATTATTTTTTTTCCTTATGATTCTTTGATTTATGTGCTATTTCGTTTGCAAATATTCGGGATAGCCCACAGTTTCACATATCATACTCTGAGAATACATTCTATGGTTTTGTACCTTCAAACTTGATTAAGAGATTTTTAGGCCTAGCATGTAGTGAACTTTCCACTTTGGAATGTGAGTTCTATGGTTGTTGGGTAGAGTGTCCTATAAACATTAATTAAATCAGGGTGATTAATAATATTATTCAGGTCTTTTCCATTAATAGGGCTTTTTTAGGGGAAGGAGTAAAAAGAATATATACTATGCCTAAATGTATTTTTGTAAGGGAGTTAACAATCTATTTTACTATTTTAGCACGTGTGTTGCCGAAGTGAGCACAATTTTACTTACCAGTTCTAATTTACTGATTACTCAAAGGCTATTCAGATTTCCTGCTAAGCTTATGGATGTATTTATTTCCTTCTTTACTTCTGTCCACTTTGCTGTGTGTTAAACTCTGACATTGAGTGCATGCACATAGGATGGAATGTGTGCTTCTGATGGACTGGCCTGCTGGTCACTAGAAAATGTCTCCCTTCATCCCCAGCAGTGCTCACCAATCTTAATGTGTGCTTGGTGATTAATATACAGTCACGCCAGCTTCCTCATAAGTGTTGGGGAGACCTTTCCCTTTCAAGCTCAACTTCCCTATGTCTCTGTACTTACAGGGCACTTCCGTGGACACTAAAAGGTTCATCAGGGTTTTAGATCCGGTCTGACAAAAATTCATAAAGAAGCAAAGAAAGTGAACCACAACTTTGGACAGTCTAGAAAACAACTGGCTCCAACCCTTCAAAAAGTCAACATCTATTGTTAATAAATGAGAACAGCCACAAACTAGGAGAAAATACTTACACAACACCTATCTGACAAAAGACTGACATCTAAAATGTGCAAAGATCTTTTGCAAGTGGGAAGGGGACCAGAGATGGAGGGAAGAGGGAGGGAAAGGAGAAGTAAAAAGAATTAAGATACGTTATGTACATGTATGAACCCCGATGATGAATGTAATCATCATACAGTAATAAAAACACTTAAAAGTAAACAAAATGTAGAAAGAATTCTTGAAACTCAATGACCAGAAGGCACACGATCTGATTTTTTAAATGGGGCAGGACTGGGGGTATAGCTCAGTGGTAGACCATTTGCCTAGTATGTGTAAGTCCTTGGGTTCCATCCCAGCACCACAAAAAAGGGCAAAAGATCTGGACACCTTACCAAGGAAAACGTACAGGTGGCACATAAGCATATGAGATATTCAACATCATATGTCATTATAAATTAATGAATAATAACAACTATAAATACAATAATAAGACGAAATCCCTCTACACCCAAAAGAATGGCTAGTAGCCAAATACAGACAACACCAAATGCTGGTGCGGATGTGGAGCAACAGCAGCTCCCATTCAATGCTGGTGGGCATGCAAATGGCACAGACACTCTGGAAGAAAGTCTGGCATTTTATACAAAGCTAAATAAACCCTTCCCACATGACCCAGAAGTCCTGCCCTATAAATCTACTCAAGTGAGATGAAAATTTATGTCCACACAAACACCTGCCCGCCAATGTTTATAATAGCCTTGTTCATGATTGCCAAATATTAGAAGGAACTGAGATAGCCTTTATAAGGTATATGAATACATAAGCTGTGGTACAGCCATACAACAAAATATTATTTGCTAATAAAAAGAAATGATCTGTCAAGCCATGAAAAGACATGGAGGAACCTTAGATGAATATTGTTCAGTAAACGAAGCCAGTCTGAAAGGCTACATGCGTTACGGTTCCAACTATGGCACATTCTGGAAAAGACAGATGTAAAGAGGAAGGAGAGAGGGAGAGAGTGGTGCAGAGGTGACACACAGGAGACTTTCAGAGCCACGAAAGAACTCCACATGATATCATAATTCCAGATACACGACCGTGCATTTGGCAAAACTCACAGGATGTCCAACACCAAGAAGGAACCTTAGTATGTTTCTTTTGTTTGTTTGTTTTGGTACCGGGGATCGAACTTGGGTCCTTGGGCTTGCAAGGCAAGCGGACGGAACCACTGAGCTAAATCCCCGGCCCAGGAACCTTAGTATGAACCTTGTGCACAGCGAATAACAATGTATCAATAATGGTTCTTCAATTATAACAAATGTAAAACAACAAAGCAGATACCAATAACAGAGGAAAACCAGAGACCTGTGAAGGATGTGTGAACTCTCTGGACTTCAATTTTTCTGTAAAACTAAAACTGCTTTTAAAACCAAGGTCTACTGACGTTTTTAAGACTGATACATAATTATTTTAACTTACCAAGGGAAGACAATAGGATAGAATTTCACTTTTAAAAAATGTCAATGTCAAGAAAGAACACAGACAAGGAGACTGAGTTACACCCAAGGACACTGTGCAAGCCTCAGGAAGAGGAGCAGCATGTGAACCTTGGCAGGGCCCAAACAGAAAATAGGATGAGCAAGGGGAAAATGTTTGTTAATGCACATTTCTGAGACATCTGGGGAAGTACGAATATGGGCTCTACATTAAATGATATCACGTAATATGAATGATATCATGGAATTGTTTGTATTTAGCTAGAAAGACATCCTCGTTCTTAATGTCATGATGCCCGCATCTTTCGAGTGGTTCAGGCAAACAATACTGGCCCGTGGAGAGACATAAAATAAACCAGGCAGCCGCACCTGCTGTCCATAGGTGAAAACCATATTTATTCTGCATCTATTGAAAACCATATTTGTTCTACTGCTCTTCCAATTTCTGGAAGATCAAACCTCAAAGTTGGTTCTTTGACAAAACTGTTAAGAGAAAGCATATATAATCAGTACCAAAATGATAAATGTCACATCACTAAGAGGCACCCCAGACAGTGATAAGTTAATAATGGGCTATCATGAGCAATAAATGTCAACAAATTTGAAGCTTAGCTAGAAGCACAAACTCCTGACCTGAGAAGAGACAGAAGAACCCAATCTCTTTAACCATAAGAAAACCTCCTCCAACATAACCACATTCAGCCTCACCTGCAAGTTCTACCGACATGTACACAACAAGTGCTTCAAATCCTACAACAGCTATTCCAGTGCATATGAAAGAAGAAATATCCCCCAACTTAGTTTCTAAGGCCACAGTTATTACTCAGACAATGAACAAAAGTTTAAAATACCAAAAAAAAAAAAATCAGCAAAGTGAATTAAACCATGTATGAAACAGTTTATCATGACAAATAGGTTTTTCCAAGAATAGAAGGTGTACACAGTTACCATGTGACACATTACCAGTTAAAGGGAGAGAAATTATAAGACCAACTTAATAGACACCAAACTAATGGCTTCAGAAAAATTAACATCTATTCATGATTTTAAGAAATCAGTGCAATGGAGACTAAGAGAATGATACCAAAAAAAA
>NW_004624801.1:9768346-9820801 GCF_000247695.1 Heterocephalus glaber | reverse complement strand
CATATGTGTAAATACCAAATAGTTTCTCTAGTGTGAGAAACTGAAAGTGTAAATAAGGACTAAAAGGTATAGTAGATAATGTGAAATAGGAAGAAAGGGGGCAAAGGGGAAGGGGAAGTGGGAGGGGTAGGGGAAAGGAAAAAAGGGAATGGAATTAACATGAGAAAATGCAAAAATGGAAACAAAGTCTTTGTAAATAGGGAGGGATGGAGGGGCTGAAGGGAGGGCAGGGGAATGGGGAAAAAATGAGAACCAAGAGAGATCATGTAAAGGTGCAAATTTCTGATGAATGTCATTATATTGTATATCTAGAATGTAGCAATAAAATTAATTTTTCTTTTTTTGGTACTGGGGATCGAACTCAGGTCCTTGTGCTTGCGCAGCAGGTGGCGAAACCACTGGGCTAAATCCCCGGCCAATAAAATTAATTTAAAAAAAATCAAGCCAGATGTGGTGGTGCATGCCTGTAATCCTAACACTTGGCAGGATGAGGTGGGAGGACTGCCACAAGTTCGAGGCCAGCCTGGGCTGTACAGGGAGCTTAAGGCCAGCCTGAACTACACTGTAAGACCTTGTCTCAAAACCAAAAACAAACAAACAAAAAAATCAAACCAGGAATAGAACTTTCTTAATCCAATAAAAGATTTTTTTGCCCTCCCCAAATAGCCTTCTGAACACTGTGTAATGAAATAAAAAGCTTCAGCCAATAATGACAAAGGAGACACAGATGCATCTAGATGCTGCTCCAGTCTCAGTGCAGGAAGACAAGTAAATAAAAGGCACAAACTGGAAAGGAAGAAATGAGACTCTCACATCAGATCTCTTAGGAAAATCCAAGAATATGCACTGATAAGTTATTAGAATCTATAAGAGGTTGGCAATATTGGCATGTATAATGTATGAGTACAAAAATCATCTATCTTTACATAAACTCCGATAAGAAAATTGATTGAGAAATACAAACATTTATCAAGAAAATTATAAAACCGTACTGACATTTTAAAAAACATGGTTTGCTGGATATGGTAGTGCATGCCCACAGTCCCTGCTTTTCAAGAGGCTGAGGTGGGAGGATCACTAGAGTGCTTGAATTTGGGACTAGCTTGGGTAACACAACAGTTTGGAAAGCTTAATACTGTAATGATGTTTACTCTCCCGCGATAATCTATTGATGTACACAATTCTAAAAGGTATTCTCATGGAACTGAGCATAACGGATTCAGCATTTTCACAGATAAAGGGCCAAGATTAGCCAAACCACCACCAAACAGAACAGAGGGGTGCTCACCTGCCCCAAAACCAAGAGTCCGGAAAATCAGACTCGTGATGAACGCTTGGTGTTGAACAGAAAGTTCAAAAACACAACACACAATATAGGTGCAGGATGTACTTCAAAACTGACAATAATGACAACGAAACAGGCAGGTATTAACTTATAACCGTGAATGTGGACCATCCCTATCTCACTCTACACAGAAACAATCAGATCCATGGCAATTTGAAAGACCTAAGCGCAACAGATGAAAACATAAGGAGAACATACAGCAAAATATTTCTATGACCTCCACAGAAAGAAAGTCATCTTAAACAAGGAATAAGAGGGCTGCACCATAAAGGAGAGGGTGACCGTTGTGGCCACTTCAGAATAAACAGGTTCTGTCCATCAAGGGACACCATAAAGAGAACGGGAAAAAAACTGAACAAGTCATAAACCCAGAGAAGACAGTCACAGTTCATAAGAATGAAGAAGAGTTACTGTCTGGAATATAAAGAGTTCCCTCAAACAAGTAAGAAAAAGGCAAACAACCCAATGGAAAACAGACAGGAGCCTGGGTGCTTCACAGAACAGGAGGCCTATGTGGCTGGCATATAAATCAAAATGTGCTCACCCTCAACAATTACCAAGGAAATTCAAATTTCTACCATTTCTATGCTCACCCAACTGGTAAAAATAGAACTAATTTCTGGCAGCACCCAGGGTTGGTGAGGAAGGTGGCACCTGAAACACTTGTGCCATTTGAAACAGTACAAATATCGGACCCACCAATGTCCTCCTGCACAGAAGGCACTGAGAGGGTACAGGCATGCCACGGCCTCACACGTGGTAGGAAGGAAGAAGTCATCTGGCTGCCATGTGACAAGGGATGAACGTATACATCAGAAGATGGGTGAAACAAGGACATGCTTGCAGGACCACTGGGTGGTCCCAGGTCAACCACAAAGACCCCAGACCTACAGTGTATGCATTCCAAACACGTGTGGGGATCTACAAGAAGAACACAGTAAGAAGCAGGTCCAGATTCTCTGCACCAGTCATGTGGGGAGGGAGGGGTGCCAAGGAGGACATGTAAAGACTTCGGGAGACTTCTTTCCTAAAATGAGTGGTGGCTGTCTGGCCACTCATCATGTCATGTTTCTTTAAATTCTACTTTTGTCATAATTACAGTTTTAAATTTACTTAAAATTTAATTACTAAAGAGTTCCTAGTTATATCTACAGGAGAAATGGCCCTGCCCTGAGGGAGGGCTGCAGCTAGCGCCCCCCAATTCCCTTGCTCACTGAGTCTTCATGGCCAAGGTCCTGGAACCTTGCTCTAGGTGTCTCCAGTTTTCCTACCGGCCAACACTGCAACGTCTAGTCTCTGGCAGGCCATCTGACTTCTGAAAGAGGATTGCACTGTCTCTGCAGAGTGGCTGGGCCTGAGCACTTTAGAATAGTCAGGGCACCTTGTTTTCTAAGAAGCTCACAGAAGGGAAGCCTCTAACAAAACTGTTTAGGCTGGGGGCAGGTGCTCTTGAGGCCTCTCCTCAGAGAACTACACACCGCCATCTACTCATGCTGTGCTTTGGACCTTTTGGCAGTGTGTCCTCCAAAAGAAATGGCTCCTGTGCATGATTATTTTTCAGCTTTTATCACCAACATGGAGGTAATCCCAGAATTCCCTGCAGAAAACTGACCCCACATCCCAGTCCACCTTCCTACTCTCTGGGTTGCTGAATGGATGAACTACCCACAGGTCAGCAGAGGTACTGGTGAGCCAGGCCTCATCCAAGCACCCAGCTGAGTGGCCTTCAGGCAAGAGGACAGCAGGATGCTGAGGGTGGGCCCACCTTGTTGAAGACCCAGACCTCGCCGTTCACCGTGGGCCTGGGCACCCCATGGCCATTATAGTGGAAAAGGACACGTTCCTCCTTGGCATTCCGGCGCAGTGATGTGCAGAGTTTCTTGACTTCATCCACAGTGGGATCCAGGCTCTGCTTATACCGGGCCTGTGGTGGGAGAAGAAATGAGATGCTTGTCAGGGACTTGGAACAGCTAGAAGGCATACTCCTCCTGTGCTCTGGGTCGGTAGTTAGCAGCCAGCCCTGCACATATGACCCCAAGCTTCTGCATCTAGAGAAGTGAACAAGAGCTACATCACAGGGAAGGTGAGAGCCTGCTCCTCACTCATTCAACACATATTCACTGTGAGCCATGACAAAGACCAAAGGCCTGCCACATGGCAACCTAGGTCAGATGCTGTTGTTACACTGATACCAGGTGTTTCTCAGAAGCAGGGAATCCCTCTGAACACACTGGAACATGGAACAGAGACAAGCAGCTCAAATGGGGCCTGTAGTGTACACAGCAGCAGTGGCAAAGTTAAGAGGGAGACAGAGCTGTGAAGCACATTCCCGCCCTCAACTGCTCAAAACCCCCTACTCTTGCCTGGACCTTCACTGGCCATAGTGCAGGAGTCACCAATTAGCAGGACCTGAAATTAACATACAAACCTCAAGAGTCTTTATATATACAAACAATAGACAGAGGGCATTGCGGCAAAAGAAACCACACTAATAAAGCAACAAAAAGTAGGAATAAGCTTAAGAAGAGATGTACAAAATGTAGTTGAGAACTTGTCAACACTCTCCCGGAAAACACAGAATACTTGAACAAACAGAACAGTGTTCCTGCCTGGGTAGGACACTCAACATTCTGAAGATGCCAGCTCTCCCCAGGTCATTCACACATTCAATGCAGTCCCAGCCAATTTCCCACTGAGCTATTCTATGGAGTTAGACAAGCTGCTACTGAAGTCCACATGGGGAGTTGGGGGGGGGGCGCACAAGAAGATCCAGGAAAACACACAAAAAGAAACCCTATGGAGGACAGCCTCCCCAGCATCCCAACCTCTACCAGGGCCTCTAATTAAGATGGGGGTGGGAACAAGACCGTGGGTCAGGGAGCTGGAACACAGAGTCTAGAACCAGAGCCTTGCACTCAACTTGGCTTCTCATGAGTAGCATTTACACAGCCATAATATTCTGAGTGTTGATTCTGTTAAAGTTGTGCTAAGCTGCAGACAGGAGGTCTGGAGCAGGCCAGCGCAGACAAGTCTGGCCATGTGACAAGGATGCTGAAGCCAGTAAGGAAGACGAGGGTCTCTACTTCATATGCATTTCTCCTTGTTTGGTTACAAAGAACTTTTAATAATAAATCTCCAATAAAGAAGAATGGAAGGGATGAATATTAAAGCACTAGGCCACACCAGGAAGTCAATAAAAATGCCCCAAGTTGATAAATCAACAACACAAAGCACAAACATATTCTTCAAAAACATGGCCCACCAGAAAAAGACTGTGAAGAGGGTTTGCCTGTATGTGGGTATTATGCTCTGATTTCAAAAAGCAATATGTATGTTCACGACTTTGATAAACTGTTTGAACTTAATTTTTAGGGGTTTTTTTTTGGGGGGGGTAGTGGGAATCAAACTCTCCAGCTAAATCCCCAGCCCTAAACTTTATTTTTTAAAAAGACATAAAATAAATAAAATCCATGCCACAATATAGCTTGAGAGAAACTGCAGCAAGAGTTTGGACGAGCAAACAGAAAAGTAGCGGCAAATGAGTACCCGGGCCCACTGCAGACCTCAGAGGACAGCGGGGCCAGGCTCAGTAAGTGCCTGATGTTCAGAGGAGAGCAGAGAAGAGCAGAGCAGAGCAAAAGCTGGGTGAGGCATAATGTTTGGTTTCAGGTTTCCTGGCCTTTGGAGAAAAAAGAAGGTTACAATGTTAGCTTCTCTTCATTGATACACAAGGTCTGGGTTCATTAATTATATACATTATAACTACAATTTAAAACAATATAAACTCAATGTACTATTCAAATATAAACTTCTCAACGGCATACTACACTTCACACTAGGAGTCATCAGCTGAGGATGAATGTGAAAGCTTTAGAATGGCGTTTCCAGGTTCTCCAGACTCCTGGCACCTCTAAGCAAAGCCCATCAGAAACCACTGTACCACAGTGTAATTTGGGTCCTTGCCTAAGGTGGCAGGATTAGGGTCCAGTAAAATGGAATCCCTCTCAGTGCTTCCTCCCTCAGAAGCAGGATGCTACTGGCACAATAAAGTAGTACGACAGAGGAAACCGACAGAATGCTAACTCACAGTGCAAGGTTTTCAACTTCATTTTCATCCATCAAGCATTGTGTGTTGATGTGACATCCATATGGGGACTCTACCAGAACAAGGCTGGCTGCCTCTCAGGGAGCAGTGGGAAAGAGTATCAGGAGAAGGATGCTGCTGCAGACCTGGGGCTGGGGGCATCACTGCCCAGGAGACCTGCAACAACATCCAGCTCAGATGTCCCTGGAGCCTGCTCAAAGCCTAGCTCTTCTGCAAAATTCTTTGCTGAACCCCTTAGGCAGCAAGTATTCTTTCTTCTCAACTGACTTACTCTGCTCACTACACTTGTGGGACTGTCTAAATTCTATTCAGACTGGGAAGACACCCCTACAATTCAATTCAGCATGGGTACTGTTTTAATAGCCTTTCCATGGCTTTACAACATATACAGTTATTAGCAACTGTTGGTAAGTGACAATCAGATTGCTAATGACATTAATTAGAATAACTAGTAAAGAAACAAATTAAAGTCATCAAATCCTATCTGACACTGAAATGGCATAAGTTAATGTCGATGTATGTGGAAGAACAGGGAGATCTAGGTGCTCCACACTGAAGTGTCCATCAAGCCTTTCAAATGCTTTGCTATCTGAAATTCTGCATACAAAATGGCCAACACCTGCAACTTAAGGGAGGAGAGGTTTACTTGGTGAGTTTCAGGGGGCTCAGTCCCTGCATGGTTGGCTGGCTCCAAGGCAGCAGTAGCATGGTAGAGAAAGGCTCCTTACCCAATGGCAGCCAGGAAGCAGAGAGAGAACAGAGGAGCAGGGAAAAGAACACACCTTTCCAGCTATGCCCACGGAGGCCTACCTCCAACCAACCCTCAGCTTCCAGCAGCACATTCAGCTGTAAACTCATTCACTGGTGAGTACAGCACCCTCACAATCCAATCACCTTCCAAATGCCCCACCTCTGAATATATGAGGTTTTTGGGTCTAAGCCATTTTAGATCTAAACCGTAACATGAGTGAAGAGTGGATCCGTGATGTAATGAGTGCTTAGCACTCACAAACTCCTGGGTTTAATGCTCAGCCTGAAAAAACTTTGTATAAGAGTTAAGAAAATGGGCTGGGAATGTAACTCAGTGGCACTGCACCTGACTCGCAAACACAAGGTCCTGAGTTCGATCCCTGGTACCAAGAAAAAAAAAAAGAGTTAAGAAAATGATTGAGGTAGGGATCCAACTCTCCAAGGGGTCACAGGGTGTCAAGAGGGGGAAGCTCCAAAGTGGAAGAGCAAAAATCTCAGCACTCATGGGAGTCCCGAGGGCCACAAGTGGCCTTCGGAAGGGGTCCAGGCAAGGAGAAGGAGGCTTGGTTCCTCCAGCAGCTGCTGCTGATGTGAGATTTTACCCCAACCCCAAAGCTGGAGCTCTGGGCCCCATACACCCCATGCCCTCTCTTCCAGAGATCACAGAGCTGCTCAGACTAAAGCAGCAGCCATTTGCCACGTGGACCTATTCAACACTGGAAGTGTGCCTGGTCCAAACTGAGATGTGCCATTGGCCGTGGTGGAACACACCTGTAATCCCAGCACTCTGAGAGGCTGAGGCAGGGCAATCATAAATTTGAGCCCAGCCAGGCAATTTCCTAACCTCATGAGACCCTGTCGCCAACAAAAAATAAAAAAGGGCTGAAAATTATAGCTTAGTCCTTGGGCTCAATCCCCAGTACTGAAAAAACAAAAATCAAAACAAAAACTCAAACAACAAAAACCAAAATGAGATGTGCTATAGGTATAAAATATACCCTGAATTTTGAAGGCTCTCCAAATTAATAATTCTTATCCTGGGCTGGGAGTGTAGCTCAGTGGTAGAATACTTTCCTGGCATGTTCAAGGCCCTGCATTCAATCCCTAGCACCACAAAAATAAAAAATTTTTAAAGTATATATATACATATTATATATATATATATATGTATATATAACATATTGAATTGATAATATTCTGGATATATTGGGTTAAAGAAAATGTTTTATTAAATTTTTGTAAAAGGAAAGAAAGAAAATGACAGAGGCAGCCTGATTCATCACTGATGCATTGTTTATTTGTGCTCTGGGCAAGACAGCAAAGAGGCTGTATCTTAATGTTCTACACTTGGATTTTGCTTAATCCCATAAACCAAGATAAGAGTAGTTGATAAATGAAAACAAAGTTCTGAGGGCAATGAAGGAAACATTTTATTCAGATGTCATGACTTTGGCTATGTGCCCTCCAAACTGACATCTACGGAGATAAGTACATTCTGAAATTAGAAATAGAGATGGCTAAACATTATTTCCAAATGACAGATGCAAGAAACCAGTCAATGGTGGAGATTGCTTCAAATCCACACAGCAGCGAGCACCTCCTCTTGCCAGTACTTCCCCCACCCCCAACAAGAACTTTGAACATGCACAGAACCCAGTTAAAGCACTCTGGGCCGCACACCTCAGCCTACTGTGATATGGCCTGCATAAATCCAGAGCTTGGAGTTTTCTCTGAATCACAGCAGCTATTCTATTAAGGCTAAAGTGGGCAGCAAATCACATCCAATTATGGCAGATATTTTGCTCTGGACCTTATGTAAATCAAAATAAGTACCTATACATTTTCAATATAAGTTCTTTTTAAGATGCATCCAAGCTGAATAGATAGAAATGAGAGGTATTCAAAGAACATTTCAGCACAAGAAACTACAGCCAAGAGCAGCAGGGCAGAAGGGCCAGGGGTGCCTCCTGGAGGCTCCCCGGGGGAAAGGGGGCTTGTAGCAGGTGAGAAGGTGCTGGCAAATACTGTACCTGTTTCCGCTTGCAGGAATGTTTTCAGGTGGCTCCTGCAGGGACAGCAAAGACCAAGCAAGACATAGGACTCAAAAACATGTTTTCAATAGGTGCTAAAAAGGGTTCTCAATTTGTTATTTATTTTCTCTGGCAGATAAAAAACAAACAAAAAATAAAATAAAACAAAAACTGAAAGCATTTTTATTTCCTACCAAGAGAAATAGTAGGGAAATCATATGGAGAGAGGCACCGGGTCAAAAGAGTTCAGTGGTTTTCAAGCTGTCTCTGGCCACCCTTTTGGGTGGGCCCTGGTGGTGAGCTCTCCACAGCGGGCTGGCTCCAGATGTTTGGGGCAGCATGTGTGGCTGAGGTAGCACTGCTAGAAGTGCCTTGGACACTCTCCCAGAGCAAAACGATACCTGTGAGATGAACAACTGGCCAGGCGAGAATGCCTCTCAACTAAAAGCAAATAAATCAGGAAGAAGTGCTAGAAGGGGACCTCCTTCCCATGCACTTGGGGCTGGAAGCCAAATGCCAGAGGATGGGCCCTCCCCCACCTCCCACGACTAGAGCAGGAGTGGTGGGAAGGTTCCAGAGAACGTAGCCTCTGCTCAGCAACCAGTGGGGACCATGGTGACAGAAACATGCCGTCTCCAGCTGCCTCTCCAAGCACCTCTCTGGCCACTGGGGGATTTTATCAGACAATATGAAGAAAACAGCAAATAAATCTTTGTGCATATGTTTATTCCCCATCCATGCGGATTTCCTGAAATTTCCTGCCATGTGTGATAAAAAGTGCAGGAGCTATCACTGTTAACTATCATGCCCGTGTGGAGTACTACCTTCATTACTCACCTTACAATTAATTACTACCAAAGCAGTGCTGACTGACTCATGCATGGCTCAGTATCTAGGAGGTGCTCACAAGCACTGTATCCTCACACATGGAAGCCAGACAGGGTACTGGGGCCACATGTTCATAGTTCACAGGGGAAGCAGGTCACCTCAGCGCACACCCCTCATGAACGTCATATGATTCCGGCATTCCAACCCAGCTCTTGACTTGGTGTATGCCTACCTCTCCTCGTGCACATTAACACTCACTGTGAACACAGGACACATTTTTTCTGAGTCAGAAAACTTCTGAAGTTATGTGCTGTAAACACAATTAGGAAAGAACATGTGCAGAACTTGGCAGACAGCAAGGCAGAAAGAAAAAAGAAAAGGTACTAGCACCAAACCCAAGACATCAGGAGTTTCCCAACTTCCCATACCCACCCTGCAACTTGCTGTTAGGCTACAGAAATCCCATCTAAAGTGGAGAAAAGAGAAGCCACTCAAAGACGAGACACCTAAACTGAGAACAAGCCGCATTGCTAATCTGTATGTCTGTCTTCCCAGAGCACTGGCACATCTGCTCAGCAGTGCTGAGGTTTATCTGCAGGTCCACAAATTGCTGGGTGATTTTCAAGTGTAAACGTCAAGGGCTCCTTGCTTGCTGTCTATATCTCACTTATTATTTTACTGCTATTGCACAGTTTTTCTCAATTCTGCTCTCCTCTGCACAGCTATTGAACTAGAATTTGTGAAGTCACAGCTCCACTGAAAAAAATCATTCGTTGTCTCCAGAGATTACACCTAAATAGGAATGTTGTTCTTCCAAACCATACACAAGGCCCCAGCTGAAATCACTGAGAAATATCAATAAAATTAGGGAGTTGGGTTTTTTCGTTTTGTTTTGTTTTGTTTTTTGGTACCGGGGATCAAACTTGGGTCCTTGAACTTTCGAGGCAGGTGGCAGAACCACTGAGCTAAATCCCTGGCCCAGGGATTTGTTATTTCTGACCTTGGCTCCAGCTAGGTCTTGTCTTGTGGGTCTCCAAAAAAAATGACTCAGCCTCATTTTCTTACCTATTGCGCCAAGAGGACACATTAATAGACCAGCATGAAAGGCACTCCGGATATTAATAATATGCCTCCTGGGGTTTGACAGGAATTAATTACTATTTTTAAGAGCTTTGAAATGAGAAACACTAAATTAAATGTTACCATGCCACGGTAAGGTTTTGTTTCTAAATGAGAATGCCTCAATAATGGCTCTGTGGTGTGAGAGACAGGAGTGGCAGAAGAAGCATCTAATCGTTTGGGGGATTTATGGCCATTTTCACTGGGTATACAAAATGACAAAGCAAGTCTCTAAAATACTGCCTATTGTGTTAGTTGCTCCTGAAAAGCCAAATCTTGAGCTGTAATAAAATACACACATGGGAATTGTGGAGCCTGCAGTAGAAGAACAGGAAAAAAAAAAAAGAATAACTGAATAAGACACAAAGAAAGCCCTTTCTGGGGTTAATGAAGGGAAGGCAGCTCTGAGTCCAATTCCTGCTCAGGGATGGTCTCCTGATGGTCTCCCACTCCGGCCACACCTGGCAACCTTAGATGCTAATGAAGCCTAGGAAGTATGCCTGCGATCGGATTTTGCAGTCTGTGTGTAAACACAGCTTCACTGCTCGTCCTCGCACAAAGACAGCCTCCAGGGGCCAGAGAGCTATGTGGAGGAGCGCTCTGCAACTTTTGGGATGGGTGGCAGCATGGGCCCTCCCCAAACTAGTGACATTGCCAGTGTATCTGAAGGACAGCCGGGCCGCCCTGGGAAGGAGGAGGAACCCAAGGGTGCTGCTCCATGGGGCCTCTCTGGACAGGAGCCCAGGGTGAGAAGGGCCTGGGCAGCAGTGGAAGTATGCAGAGATGGTCACCTTCTAGCCATCCTCCCATCTCCCTTCAGCAGCATAATATGTCCAGCTCAGACCCAAGGAGCTGAAATGGCATATGGGACACTGGTGTGTTCTGTCACTGGCTTGGCTGGAAGACCAGCGCATGGGCACAGCACCCTGAATGGAGCAGCGTGTGGTGCTAAGGACAGCAGCGCACGAGTCACTGGGAACAGCAATGCTATGTGTTCTTTGGTCCTGCCTCTACATTCTTCATGCTGCTTCAGCCTGCTCCTGTTAATCAGGAGCCCTTTGTGACCAAGCGAGAGGGGAGTTTCCAGTGAAAGGTCTCCAGGTTGGCCGCAGCTCCATTCTCCCACCACGCCACCTTCGCTGGGCTCTCCTGCCTCTCGACCACCCTGACTGCTGCCCCTCACCTTTCCACCCCTACTCCTCCTTCAGTCCTCACACGTGACTGTCACTCAGCCTTGGTCCTCTTGTGCTGCATGCCTCTCCTATGTGTGCCTTCAGGAGCAAGTCTATCACTGAATCCTCTGCCTCACACTGGACTCAGCTACCTGAACCAGAACACAGAAACCTCAGGCTTTCCTTTGCTCTCCCTCCTTCCTGCTTCCTTCAGCCAGTGGGTACCCAGGACATGCCCTCAAACACAGCTGTACCACTTCTGTCTTCATGAGGGTCAAGCATACTGTCTTCAGGCCTCTGGTCTAAGCCGCCTTCCAGTCCCTGCCATTCTGTCAGAGTTCAGTGACCAGTCCACCTGCTTTCTAAAAACAAACCCAGCAATAACCACGGCCTCCAAGATGAACTGCCAGCTCCGAAAATGGCCCCCAGCTGTCCCACTGTGTGATACCCACATGCCCTCCACTCAGCCCAGTTCCCTCTCCATGATCCCAATGGTCCTGTGCTTTGGTGATTCGGCACCTCTGCCCAGGGTCAGGCCTAGCCTAGCAGGGCATGGCTGCTTTTGTCCTCCCCAAAGACCTACCCTACAAGGCTCAGCCCCATGGTCCTCTCACACAGACGGCCTGGCCCTCCAAGACCACAGCCCTGAACAAACACCCCTCTCTCAAGCTCTCTGATTCCATCTCTCTGGACACAGACATTACCCAAGAGCAGTGAGTGGGATGAACCAGCATCCGAACTGTATTTACCTTATCAACAACTGTTTGCCTTTAATTAACTAAGAGATCCCCATGATCCCTGCACAGGTTTGTCCTAACACGATCTCAGGGTTAAGTTTACATCAGCAAGAATGTAGGGCAGATGTTATACAGTTTGTATTCTATGTCCCAACATTTGCATATTTTATTTTCTCTTTAAATGTTTCCACAGTAATATGCTGTTCTATGTGGTTTTCTCCTGGTGTTACCATTATAAAACTCGTTTTCTTCCCCAATCCCTTATTAAAGAACAAAACAGAACAAAAACTACCATTTACATGTTTAAATAGAACCCTTGAGTCTCTGAAATATGAAAAGGAAGCCTGCAAACCAGTCTCCAGTTTGTGTGCTGCCTTGAGAACCATCCTGTCCTAAAGGGACTTGTAGCCATGAAGCCACCGTACTGGCTCTGAGTTGTACAGAAAGAGCCAGGCAGCTCCATCCAAAATGAAACCAGGATCCTTTGCATCGTTGTCACAGAGATGGCTCAAAACCAGCTCACCAAACAAAACAGCCAGACCCAGTCTAGGCATTGTGGACACAGCACCCTTGATCACAGAGTGTCCCAGGCAGCCCCCGGCCTGTCTCCCTTTGTTTTGCATCCTTCTTGGATTGGCACCTCTGCAGTCTGAGTCCTTACCACGCTGAGTGGAAAGGGTCAAGTTAACTGACTTCTCAGAAATAAACAACTTGGCCATCAGAGGTCTACATCATGGAGGCCACAAGCTACTTTTCAATTGGTGCCAGAACTGCGACTATTATTCTGGAATTTCAGGTGACACACAAAATATATGAAGCCCACATGTCCCATGCCACTTTACCTTAAATGACTGCTTGGAGAAATCAGCTTCACAGTGGCCACAGGTATTCCCTTCAACTCCTTCTGTGTCCCTATGAAGGCTCTGACTCCAGGTTCCCCTTGCCTGCAGTTTCTAGCATGCCCCTCATGGTAGAGGTGAGTGGAAAAGAAGTACAGCAGATGTGTGTGCAGGTGAGTGGCTCCAGTGACAGGACCCACCAGCCACTTGACCTAGGACATCATGGAAAGCTTAACTTTCCCCCTCTATGACAAATGTACTAGTGTGACCTTGCCTATTCATGAGAGTGTTGTGAAGGGAAGCATGGCAGAGTGCTCTCTAGGCAGAGGATCCGCAGCATCCCTAGCTCGTGCAATGGGCCAGCTGCTGTTCTGACCACTCACTTCCTATGCAGTCACCGTTGTTCCCTCAGTGACCACCACCACACAAAGTCAACACTGGTATCACTCCTGCATTGCAGTCAGGAAGCTGAAGTACAAAGGGAATAGGAACCTCACAAGTTCACACCCACGGCAGGGCCCATTTCAAAGCCAGAGAGGCTTACTATTTACTGCTCACCACCTTCATGCTACTAATGGAGACCCGGAAGCATCTTCCTATGTGTGCAAACTGGAAACAAGCAGGAGTCACAGACTAGAAGAGTTATCTATCAAGCAGCCCTAAGGTCCTTAGGGCCTATCTCCTGCCCCTACAGCTGGCCCCTGTGTTTCTGGCTCACCACTGTTCCCCTGAAGACAGCTAGCATCTGCTAGAACCCTGGGGGGCCAATGCACAGAGGCTAGGAACTGCCTGGAGGGCCACAAGGCTCTGCTGGAGATGGTAGATCCCAACACCCTGCGTCACTCACTGCTATCAACCTGGCCAAACTGCTCCCAACCATGCCATACTGCCTTGAGAAAAAAATGCCCTCCTCATGTGAATGCTGGGCCACTGCCAGTGGGACTGACACCTTATGATGATGGTGACCTGGAACACTTGATATCTACTAACCCTCCAAGCAGGGAAAAGAACAGAACTTTAGGAACCCAACAGGCTGTAGAGGATGACGGGTGGGGGGCAGGGAGACTGGACCCTGGTCACCAGGCCTGACACCACTCACAGGACACATGTGCTCAGACCCACAACCTCACCCTGTGCCTCTGCCATGGCTCACAGAGAACCCCAAAGATAGCTCTCATTCAGCCACAGTACACATTACCATGTGAGCAACTGCAAGCTTGCAGAGGACCTGCCCTCTATAACACCCAACAAAATGATAATACACAGCACAAGGCCCAACACTGCATGAGAAATGGATACTTGTTAAACCAGGTCTGCAGAGCAGTCTCCAGGGCCATGCCCTGCTGCACCACCACCTGAGAGCAAGCTTGAAGGAACACTCAAAGAAACCTGCATGCCAGAGGGGCTTGTGAGAAAGAGGTGCCTACCTACCTTCCACCTTTTGCCACCAAGATGCATTCTGAATGAAGTATATAAGGGAAGAGCAGCAGCCAAGAAGAAAGCCAAAATTTTAGGACCTGTTATCATTTGGTCTATAGCTGGCAACTCAAACTGTCAATGCTCGTGGAAGCATTCTTGATAATACAATTTATTTGCCTTTCAAAAAATTTATAATTTCTTATCAGATTTCTATCTGAGCTCATGATGACCCATCAGAGGCAAACCTATGCGAAGCGTCAGAAATCTGGGCATGACCCAGTACAACAAGCTGTTGGCTCAGGCCATAGCTCCAAGGACCACGGAGAACCCTCTGAATGCTCCCTAGCCTCCCCGCTTGCCATCCCAAGGATCCAGGGGTTTGGGCTGTGCTTACCAGCTCTGCTGCATGTTCTCTGGTTCACTAGCTGGCATCATCTCACTGGCCTTGGAGAAATGCCAGGGTTTCTTTCCAAGTTCCCCAGGAGTACCACCTGAATCTCCACTGTGTGGAAGAACATGTACCTACAGCATGCAGGGACACATGGGACTTGCACCATGCACTTGCAGATAAGAAACGACAACAAGGACACTGAAAGGACCATAAGGCCAGGGTAATGCCTCATATTTGAACACTTGTCTTACTGGAAAGAGCAGTTTTACATGAAAATTGTAAAATCGTTGTCACTCTTTCTTCTATGTATTATTCAATAAGAATCCCTCATTCTTTATTTTGCAAAAAACACAGAAGAGAACTAAAATAGTCAGTTTACGACTCAAAATCCAAGAACAGATGTTATGGCTCCTAGATAAGGCTAATGCACTGCTGAAGTAGAGGCTCCTGTGCCTCTTCAGACCTGTGCAGAATGCCCTGAGCTGGCCCACAAATGCTGTTCTCCACTGGGACCGTTGTACCCCAGGGGCCTTGTAATGTCTGCAGAAAGGCCTGGCTCTCAGAACAGGTGTGTGTGTGGGGGGGGGTGTCCTACTGCCATCTGATGGGTAAAAGCTAGGGGACCTGCTAAGCAACCTACAACTATCCCTACCACATGCAGGGGCATGGAGACCAGCATAACAAATTATTGGGCCAAAATGGCAACAGTGCTGAGTTTGATAAATCACTTTAGAGGAATGAATGGAGTTCTGATTCTAATGAGGATACATGGATTCTAATCTGATATAGTAGAAAAAGAGCAGTAGCAAAAGTAGAGAAAGGGCCAGGGATTTAGCTCAGTGGTTCCGGCGCCTGCCTCATAAGCACCAGGTTCCGAGTTCGATCCCTGGTACCAAAAAAAGAAAAAAGAAAAAAAAAAGATAGAGAAAAATGTGAATTATAGTATTATTCATTTAAGAAAGAGAGAAACAAATATGGACATGAGTGTGCATAGATATGCCTACATTTATTTTTATTTATATATGCACATAGTATTCAAGTGTTCAAATGGTTATCTACAGAAGGAAGGAGGAAGCAGCTGGAAAGGATGAAAAGCAGCCAGGCTTCTCTTCTGTTTAGATAACTTGTTTGTATATTAAACTTTGGAGTCATAAAATGTTTTACATAACTACGAAGCAAAATTAAATTTTAAAAAAAGCAGTCCTTGAAGAAGGGAGGGAGGTAAGAAAATGAAAAAGGGAATTAAGATGTGTTATGTACAGGTACCAGCTCCCCACAAGAAATGTAAATGTTATGTTCTACAAACATGTACTAATTTTTTAAAAAGCAATGCTTAAAAGTCATAAACAAAATGAAACAAATGAATTTAACCATACATCCAGATGGCTACTTAACAGAACAAAGCAAAACAAACAAACAATTGTAGTGGGAGGGCCAGTGCTGCTTTCCAAAACTGCTGAGCACAGGATAGGGCAAAATAAACGAGCACCAATGCTGGTGTCCATGACCCATGTGGACCATCAGCATGGGAGGAGGAAGGTAAAGCTGTCAGACCCATGAGATCAGGGAAAAGGCTTACAGCCTAAACTTGAGTCAGCAAGAGCTCATAACAGATCTTATCTTCCAAACACACAAAATGAGAAAGGCTGACAGTGAGCAATGTGCACTCCTGGGGCATGGATTATGCTCCCTAAATACTACTTCCCACTAAAGGAAACTGGGAATCCTCAGAGACTTGGCTGATTTCAGGCCTGGGGCAGGAGATGTACAAAATGAACACAGAACATCCTGACTTGTCATGCTGGATCTAGCCCTCTATCAAAAAGACTCAGGAGCCAGCACCACATTTGCCAATACCAAAACACCATGAGCATTGATGATTAACAAACAAGGTGGATTTCTGCACATTAAAGAGGGCAGGCAAACAGACCACACACACACTGGTTACCTCTTGAGATGATCACTCATTAGTTTAAAACGGGTAAATAAAGGACAGTAAGTACTGATTCTGGCTTTCCTATTTGAACTATGCCTCAAGTGATGCAGATACGTAATGAGAAGTGTCTTTCTACAAAGATAGCCCAGTTAGCAAACAGGGAGGAATGATAAGAGTTGTAATCATGCCACCATTCTGTGCTGTCTAACGAATGGATCCTGGTGATGCTCATCAACAGCTGCTTGCAGCTGGGCATGGTGGCACACACTGGTAATCTCAGCACTCAGGAGGCTGAGGCAGGAGGATCACCATGAGTTCGAGGCTAGCCTGGGCTACACAGTGAGTTCAAGGCCACTATGAATTATATAGTGAGACTCTGTCTTAAAAAACAAAAAGCTGCTCATATCATAGGGAAAAGGCACCCAGGTGTTCTGTGCATGAAAAGGAAGCACACAACACTGCTTCTGAAATATGCCCCACTCACCCAGAATCTATCAAGCCAGATGCATGGTTCTAGGCAAAAATAGGGGACTGACTTTTAAACTAAGTCTATGGGTTAAGAGAGCAGATAACTAAATCACAATGCATTCACCTTATCTGTGCCTTGATTCAAATAAATTCTGTGTGTCTGTGTGAATAAAAGCCACACTTATGTTTAGAAATACATGGAAATACTTACAGATGAAATTACACAATGTCTAGAATCTGCTTCAAAATAAATCTGAGGAGTGAGTGAGAGAGGGGTAGGTGGTAGTATGGATGAAGGAAGATGGGGGAATAAGCTAGTGACAACTGAAGACAGATGATAGATACAGGGTGAGATTTTCCATAAACAAATGAATAAGCCACAAAACAAAGAAGCAAACGAGCAGACAGCATTTCAAAAGGTTTCCATGATATAAGAAACTCCCTTATAATGCTTTTACATATATAGCTCAGTGGTAAAAGCAACACATGCTGTTTTGTTTTGTTTTGTTTTTTTGGTACGGGTGATCGAACTCAGGACCTTGCGCTTGGCGAGCCAGGTGGCAGAATCACTGAGCTAAATCCCCAGCCCCACATGCTGTTTTAATTGAAATTTATGAAGCCTTTTTCCAAGGTGTAGCCAAACATTTTAAGGTATCTAGACAGGTAAAAATCTTAAATGTGTTTTCAGCAGAGGTGCATGTATCAATAATCCAGACAATTAACACATCTGAGAAAATGTTTTATAAACATACACTGATACTCATGTGCCTCAGATAATCCTCTCCACTTCTACACAGGAAAGTGTAACAATGGCACAAGGTACAACCATCAATTACCAACTCAGAAACATCTTAGGTTTTCCCTGCAAAGCAGCAAGCACAGGTGTTCCCTCACCTCCCAGCTGACATGCAGCAGCCCCGGGGTCCTGGAACTGCAGTACAGCACACTCCCTTAATGTGGTCCCTGGAGCTTACAAGCATCTCTGACCACACTGCTGCCTCCAGTGGCCCTGCTCACACTGGGCTGAGGCTCCAGTGACTCAGGGAAGCCAAGATGGGGAAAACATGGTGCTGACCTCTGCTTCAAGGACTTTCCCATGTGAGATTTCATGGTGCCTGTAAGAAATAAAGCATTTATCACAGATTCAGAGAGGAACATGAAACCTCTCTAAGAATAGAGCTGCTGGGCCGGGGATTCAGCTCAGTGGTTTGGCTGGCTGCCTCGCAAGCGGAAGGATCCGAGTTCGATCTCCAGTACCAAAAAAAAAAAAGGATAGAGCTGCCAACAGGGATATAAAAGTGACTATGCTCACCTGCTGACCAACCTCTGGCTCTCTGAGGACAGAAGAGTACTTACTGACCTCTTAAGGTCATTCTGTCATGCTGAAAACACTGCCCAGACATACTCCAAACACATGGAATTGTATTTTAGAAATGCTGCAAATGCCACATACAAAATCCAAAATGTCACTTTTAGTACCTAATTATCCCGCAATCTACCAGAACTGCAAAGAGCCAGCTGCTGTTTGGCACAAGAGGTCACCGTAGTGCTCCTACCCTCACTCTGGGGAGACCCAGTGGAGGGCAGAGCCGGTGCAGGTGGAGGACCCTGCAGAGAGTCAACTTTTGCCATACTCCTAGAGTCACAGCTACCAGTCTCAAAAACAGGACTGCAAAATTACCAGAGAAAAGAGGAACCCTGCTGCTTTCCTGAGCCTCTCTTCCCAACCAGCGCAGCTTAAGAGACTTAATGGTCTCTCCCAGTGAGAGCCCTGGGAGCCAAGCTGAGGGCTTCTGGAACAGGGCTCTCCCCAACAAGATAAGGGTGACTGCTCATCCTGCTTTCTCCCTTTGAGCACAGCTGTCAGGATGTGACATTTGGACCCATAGCAGCCATCTTGTCATCATTAGAGAAAAGTCAAGAAAATAGAGGAGCTCACTCAGAACCCTGACAATATCAACCATTTAAGTAGTCAGCCCTGTAACAATTTACCTTCGGACGTCATGATAAGCCTTTTAAATTGTTGATCCTGAGACAGATGACATAATGGTTAAAAGCATGTAATTTGGAGCCAGAGAAAACCCTAGCTCATAACATGCTGGGATCCTGGTAAATTATTGGATTTCTCTGAATCTCCATTTCTTCATCTGTAAGATGAAAAGGGGCAGGGAGAGTGCCTTAGAGTTCTTGAGAAGATTTAATGAGTTAATATAGAAGTACTTCGAGTAGTGGCTGCACATGGAAAACCCTGACAAGCTGGCCAGTGAGTGCTGATGAGCATGACCAGCAGGCACATGACTCCTTGTCAGTAAGAGCAATGCATCAGCAGCTTCTTCCTCCCCTACACAGGTCCTCAGCCTCCTTGTGTGTTCTTCCTGCAGTTCTGATCTGTTAAGGGGACATCTTGTGTTTCCAAGTCAGCTGCCCTGCATGCAACCAGCACTAATTCCAATGGAGTGCTACGTCCACTAAACAAGGGGATCCTCCTGACTTCCTGATATTTTGCCTTTCTTATGGCACTGGACAGAATGACTCACACATTCCAAAGGGCAACTTCATATACACATGGGAAAAAAAATGAACACAAGAATGAATGCTACTGACTGTATGTTAGTAAAACCCAAACAGATCTATTATTCTCCATAAAATTAAAATTTTCAAATATGCAAGCTGTTGAGAGCCAAAAGTACAGAAAGGAATGAGAATACAATGAACTCTAACCTTGCACTTACTTTCTGAGCCTTTTACACTCGAAGAAGTGGGCACTGGGTTTCAGCATGGGGACTGGCAGCTGGGTCTGGATATGAATCCCGGGGAGGGCAGCAGGGTGCAAGTTGTCACAGCACTGGAGACAGGCCATACCCAGACCTGGCCAATAGCTGTGAGAACAAGAGGTGGCCCGAATGTCCCACCCCCAGAACCGCCACGACTGGCCCTCAGCCTCATTTTTCGCCACCTGCTAAAGTTTGAGCACTACAGGGTGGAGCTCTCCTTCATTCTGGGAGGGTATGCTTTGAAAGATGTGAGAGTCACAGTCAACGAAAACAACAAGGACCATCTTCATATCCTTATATCCTTTTCACTAAACCAATGGTAGTTCAGTGACTATGCCATGGAGTCCACATAGGCTTGAGACACACTATCTCCACACACAGTTACAGGACTGGCTACCTAAATGATTCATATGGTCAGGGTTCTAGGTGAGCTCCTCTATTTTCTTGACTTTTCTCTAATGATGACAAACAGCACAGGCCGGGGGAGGGGGGTGGCAGCAGATGCCCACCTCAGTGATAGCCCCCCATACAGAAAACAAACTATGCACAAAGGAACACAGCTCGGCCAGTGTTAGGTACTACAGAGAGGTGCCCGGATAAAGTAGCTGCTTTGTGTGATGAGCTTGCTTCACGTGGATCACAGGCTGAGAGAACATCCTACAATCCATGGGAGGGGGTGGTGGGAAGAGGAAACAAAGTCCAAACAGGCCCCACAATGACAGTGGCTACCTGAAGGAAGGCTGGCCCGTGAACGTCCGAAGTGTGAGAGGACAGGAGGCAGAGACCAGCCAGGATGCTGCCCTCGGGGGCTTGGCTGCCTAGCACCTGACTGAAGAATCAGAGCTGGCCCTGGGGAAAGGCAAAGCAAGGGGAACTGTGGCCTGTGGAGATGAAGCTGAGCCAGGGAGACACAGGTAAGCAGATCTTACTCCGGTTACTGAATTGAAGGAACAAAGGAGCTGGCCGTCAGCTCTAACTAGAATTGACAGGCTCAATAAGCCATGTGATTTTAGCCCTCGCAGACCCTGCTTTTAAGGCTTCCTGTTACAAATAAATTTCACTCAAGATTTAAAATAAATCACATTTAAGGATCCAAAGTAGAATAGCCTCAGTCCAGACTGAAGCAGCTTAGGAGCCACATGGCTGGGTCAGAGGACTAACCACTCATCCTCTCACAGGCCTGACTCGGTAAAAGCCGAGCACGCACCAATTCATATTTAGTAGAGTGCTCAAGGCACATGGCCTCATTAGGCGTGGATCTTCCCACCCTTGCCAGGAAGAACCCTTTCGGAAAGACGGACCGGCTGCAGAGAAATCTGAATTGTGCAGTGAGAAGTGGTTCAGGAAGGAATACCAATGAGCAGAGCTCTTACTCTCTTCACTTCATGGCCCAGAAACACACTTCCATCATAGAAGGGTGCACCGCGCTGGTAACTGATGCACTCAAGTCTCAATTGCCTAATCCACAAACTGGCACCAGCTCACACTGTGCAGAGTGCTGAGCCCCAGCCCTGGCTGCAGGTGGCACTCAATGAAGTCACTGTGGTAAGCCAAGCACAACCCACATCCAGTTCTTTATCTGTGACACAAATGGTCTCAGAAATACACAGTACAGGTTGGGCCTGGTGGCATGAAGTGGCACATAGGTTCGAATCCTTCAAGGAAATCTCTGATTCATAGTTATGCCAAAGATGTTCATGTCCCTCTGGGCACAGGATGACCCTGCAATGTGGACCCCTAATGCTCTCCAGGAGTCTGTCAGTTTATCGTATTGCTCACTTCCAGAAGGGGCTCCACAGTCAGAGGCAGCTGGGAACATAGGGACCAGGGAGTATTACTCATGAGTTCTGAAGTCACAGACATAAAAACAGTTCTGAGACAAACGGGCAAAAGACGTAGACAGACAACAAAAGATAAATAAGTGGCTCTTAACTATACCAAAAAAACCGAACAAACTGAATTTCACTTACAATAAAAAGAATGCAAGTTAAAAGCACACAGAGAGAACATTTCTCTTACACTGGCACACACACTTGCAGGGACACCTTGGACTGGGGGCTCTTAATTGTGGTCACAGGGAATGTAAAAAGGCATACAAGCCTTATCGTGGGAGGGAAATTCACAATAATCAAAAGAACTACATATTCATTTTATTCAGTGATACCACAAATTTACTTTGACACACTCTGAATAATACAAACCACATCTGGATAAGGCTATTCAATATAGTATTATTTGCAATTACAAAATATATACAAGCAACCTTAATGCATTCATGAGAGATTAATGGACACTGGAATGCTACACAACTCTATAAAGAGAACAGGAAAGGCTCCTAGAAGTGATAAGATTATCTCCAGGATACACTATGTCACAGGGGAAAAAACAGAGTGCAATGGAGTATGCCATCCTTTGTGCAAAAATATGAAAATACACATGCATCTCATTAAAAAAATAAACACAAAGAAAGGCAGACCTAAAGCCATGGAACACGAGACAGAAGGAAATTGGGTGTGGAATGACACTGCACTGATGTAACCTTTGGCACAGTTTTGACTTATAGACCTATGTCAATATTTTACATACTCAAAACATAAAATATAAACTAAAGAAGGATGGGGGAGACATAAAGCAGAATATGAACAAAAGTGAAAGACCTCTGTGTCTTGCAAACAACTAACATGAGGCCACAGAAGGGAGGGGGAAAAACAAAGCCAACAAGCTTGTGAACACGGAACTCTGCCTGCATGCCTTCAGTCCACAGATGGAAAATACCCCTGAACAGAGAGCGAACTCATGCGAGGAAGTTTGTCTGCTATGGTGGAAAGGAACAGCGATCTGAGTCTACCCTGTGCACAATAGGACTAAGCCCCATCCCAGCCTCCAACAAAAGGAAACTGGGACTCTCTGGGGAACTGCTGACTGCAGGACTCAGTAGGACAGCATCATGGGGGGCAGGGGGGTTGCCTTGTTGTGGCAGAAAGTGACGAAGTGCTTGAGTAGACCAGAGGACTGAGCTCATATTTATTTCCCAAGTTATCACCTGACAGCCCTTACTCTGAAAAACTACACAATGTATTTATGGATAAAGGGACAAAATGTCTGCAAATTACTCTCAAATGGTTCAGGGGAAAACTATAAAAAGAGAGAGCATCGGTGATAAACAGGATGGGAAAAAGATCTCCCTCCTTTTTTATTTGAAAGCTGGCCTTTAATTCACTATGTAGACTAGGCTGGTCTTGAACTCAAGCCCCTCCAGCCTTGGCCTCCCAGGTGCTGGGTTGCAGGTGTGCACCCCCACGTCATGACAGCTCTCTTTACAGTGGAAAGGTGCTCCAAAGAAGCAAGCTCCACTGGCACTGTGGGCAGCACTCCACTCCAGCCCTATGCACCTGGGTGTGCAATCGACTTTTGCTTTCCATATGAATAATGACTATAAATAGAAAAGTCAAATAACAGTATGCAGAGTATCCATTTCCTTCCAGAAACAACCTAAACTCTCTGCTAGTGTCCAGGCGTCCCTTGGTGCCCTGGTGAAGTGCAGTGGTAGCTCCCTGTGGGTTGCAGTGGAACTGAGTTACGGGTGGCTGTGCTGGGAAGGGCTGGGAGGAGGGCTGTTGGCAGCTCGCATGGAAAGCGATGATGGCCCAAGCCCAGCGGGAGGGACTGTGATATCAAAACAGAGGAGGGAAAGTGAGTCCCAGGGCTTAATAACGGACTAAATGCAGGGACAATGAGGAAGCTGTGAGCAACTCCCAGGTCCTACAAGCTGGCACAGAGAGGGGTGCTGGTGGAGGAGGAGGACTCCACGACTAAACAAAGCAAGTATGGACCTCACTTATTCTACAGACTCCAGGTACCAGCACATAGCAAGCCCTGTCCCACACAGCACTGGCCCCACACACTGGCAGAGCCAGCTGGCCTGAAAGAAGCTACCTTGCCCAGCAACACCTCTCCACGTCTAACCAACCCTACCCTGGTAATGACAGCTTCAAAGGTAACCAATCCAGAGGACCAGGCAACCATGTCCAAAGAAAGTATTTGTAGTTCATGCCAAAAACAGAGAAGTGTCCTAAATGTTGTCTACTCTCGTAGGCCACAAAACACTCATTAGCTTTTATCAGCAAGGGGATGGAAAAGAATAGTAATGAACTGAGCTTTTACCAAATATACAGTCACGGTGACTTCTTATATTCCATTTATAGGAGCTTCCTGTGGCTACTGTCACAAACCACCATAAACTTCATGGCTTAAAATAATAGAAATTTTATCTCTCACAGTTGTAGAGGCCAGAGATCCAAAACCAATTCCAGCAGGGTCCCAGTTTCTCTCTAGGCTCTGGGCAAACCCCTAGCCTCTCCCAGCTTCCAGGCTGCTGGGCTGCCATGGCCTGTGGCCATACATGTCCACACATCTCTACCTTAGACTCCTTATCACCTTCTCTTCCCTGTCCAACTCAAAAGCTCCATCTTAGGCTGGGGATTTAGCTCAGTGGTTTCGCCACCTGCTGTACAAGTGCAAGGACCCGAGTTTGATCCCCAGTACCGAAAAAAAAAAAGCTCCGTCTCACAATAAAGATACATGTCCTTGTACTCAGGACCCACTAAAATAATCCAGGATCAGCTCTTCCCTAAAGAACCTCAATTTAGCTAGGCACAGCAGCATATGCCTATAATCCCAGAACTCTGACAAGCTGAGGCAGGAGGATCGAAAGTTCAAGCCTAGCCTGGGGGCCCAGAAAACACTGGCATCTCTACAAGCACAGTGGCTCTAGTCTTTACTGAGTTTCAAACAACCTTAATGGTTGTTTGAAAAGATGTTCTTTTCCTAAACAGTTATCAGTCTGGATCAAAAAATACATGCTGGCCTTTAGAGACCACGTTTTACTGACTGACACTAACTGGTCCTTCAGAGACCATATCACATGTGACAAAGATGCCAAAGCAGCCCCTGTTCTCCACAGGCCTCCCCCAGCAGGTCAGGCTCTTACTCCTGCAAACTGACAGTGTTGTGAGAATTATCCCCTCAGCATGGAAAAGGGCTAAGGATATCACTCTCCTTTCTGAGCCTCCTCCTGTTTGCTGAAATCTAAGGGGATTATGGTGAAAACCGAAAGCCAGCTGGACTCGAGGGCCCTGAACTTCTAACTTCTAACTGGTGTTACGCTCCAGGTCAGACAGTTGTCACAGGCTTACGTGGGACAGGAGATTGCACACATGGGTCTTCAGATGGGAATTCCAGACCACTCACAGGGAACTGTACCACGGCCATGTCTAGGTAAGGTCCCTTGGATGCAACAACAGAAATTGTGTCACTTGTCATTTAACCCAACAATTTACCCAACAAATGGTAATGGAGCCCCTACTATTTCAGAGGCACCATTCTAAGTATTTTAACATTATCTGCTTTAGAGAGTAGCACAGCCATACTCTTCTGTGAATCTCACAGTCAAAACCATACCAAGCATGGGTAGGCAAGACTGGGCACTCAGCCATCAAACGGCCACTCCCTTAAACTCTGTGCCAAAGCAGAATTAAGATGACAGATGATGGGGTGCTGCTATGATGTCACCCAGAGCCAGGACTGGCCGGAGGTGAGTGGGCAGCTGGGATGGGAAGCTGCCAGGAACACAATTACCATGCCAGGGCCCTCCCCTCACCAAAGGTAGTCTGTTCCTCCTGGCATACTTATGGGACTCTAGGGCCCCAACAAAGATTGGAGAGGATGTGGTCATGAACCACAAAGACCTCCTCCTCAGGAAACCTGGGCTTCTCAGAGACCAGAGTCAATGAAGAAAGGAGGTGCTAGATTGGAGACAGGTCCTGAAGTTGAACATTTTAACTCAAAATATAAAACATGCACCTGGAGTGGGACAAAAAGGCACACCCAAGGGTAGAAAGCTGGATCTCCAGAACCTGAAGTCACTGCAGTAAACCAGCATGCTGAGCTCAGCAGGGTCAACAAGCACAGCTCCTTCTGGGGCCCTGGATCTCGCCAAGAAGAACCACTGGGCTCCTTCCCTCTCTCTGGGCTTTGGGACACCAAAGAACTTGCACCAGACTGGCAGGCACTCTGCCTAGAACACAAGTGCCAGGAGACCTCCCACAGGCTGGAGGAGCACCGGTGAGGGAAAGGACACAGCCCACACCCACAAGGCTATGCACGCTGTACACCAGGTTCCCGGTGACAGTTGAACAGAGCCTCGGAGAGCAAACACTGATGCTGCAGACACTTCAATTCCTGTAGTTGTAAGCTATTTATGATTTCCTTTTCTACAATCTTCCACTTTCAAATCAGGATTTAAGTTACTAATTAAGTTATTTTTCACTGTAATGAAAATTAATAGCTTGTGGGCTCAAATATTAAGAGAAACAAAAAGGGGGAAGAAATGACATAAATCCCTAATTTTGAAGGCATTCAAGTGAGTCTATAATGGCATCTCAATATTCCCAAGCTTGGTACAAAGGAAACAAAAATTTATAATAACAAGATTAACCACCACTCCAAACGCCTTTTCTGTGAGGTAAAAAATGAAGTAAAGAGCATGGCTGCAGTAGGCAGTTTGTCCCCACCTCTGGCCAGAATGTGCTCCCCAAGAAGTGCACCCCAACTGTTTTCTTCCTGTGTGAACTCACAAGACACCTGGTTTTCATCCAGAGGGGAAAAAAGGGCAAGAAGAACAACCAATTGGGGATACTATGAGTAATGAGCAAACGCAGAGGCCACTCTTGAGGAGAGAGAGAAATTCTCTGAGAGGTAAACACAGCTACTGTCAGAATAAAGCAATATAAGGAAATCACCCCCACCAAAGGTAACAATAAAACCACTGACTTCTGAGGCGAGGGACTAGAGGACACACTGACACAGGCAGACAGAGGTGCCATCCCTGCAGGGGAGGAGTAATGAACCACAATGAAGATGGCGATAAATATAGCATCCTGGGTGGATAGTGACTCAGAGACATGATCCCGGGACCCAGTCTATCTCCTACTCACCCTTTCCATGCATTGTTTTTAAATGACCCCGAGTCAGATAACATGAATGAATGACTCTATCGCTCTGTCATGTGCCAGGCACAAATATAAACAGACACTTCTTGCTTTCTTTCCTTTCTTTCTTTTCACTTTCTTTTTTCTTTTTTTGTACTAGGGATCAAACTCAGGACCTTGTGCTTGCAAGGCAGACACAGTGCCACTGAGCTAAATCCCTGGCCCCTTTTTCACTTTCATTTTGAAGCAATTTTAGAAACTCAGAAATATGGCAGAATCAGTACAGAATTTCCATCTAGCCTTCCCCCAGCATCCTCGAACCTTGGATCTCATGTGACCGTAGTATGATCACAGAAAACAGAAAGTCTGCCTGGCACAATTCCACCAGCACATCTAGCTCTTGCTTGAACTTTTTGAGTTAGGGCTCTGCTCCTTCCCCACCTGGACCACACAATGCATTCACAAGTGTGTGTGCCCATCAATCTGTGACAGACTCATAGCCTTTGCTTTTCATGAGTTTCCCAGCTGCATGTTATTCTGTGGACCTCAGTTTGGGTCGCTGATGTTAATCCTCATTAGACTGGTCTGACAACGCTCTGACAGGAAAGCTACAGAAGTAACACCTACGTGTCCCCCTCTGTGCCTGTGTGTTCTGTTATCAGCGATCATCATTTTAACCAGTTGACTAAGGTGGGATCATCCAGGTCTCTACACTTAAAAGCTACTATTTTTCCCTTTGTAATTAGTAAGCATCTTTGGAGAACTTCAAGACTATTCATTCAAACATCTTGTTTCTCATTCTGTTTTGTTTTGGTTTTTTGGTACCGGGATCGAACTTGGGTCCTTGAGCTTTCGAGGCAGGCGGCGGAACCACTGAGCTAATCCTCAGCCCCTCCCATCCTGTTTCTCAACATTTCTTCCAGATTAATTCCAGTGACTGTAACCAACAAGGCCATCAGGAACAACCTTGTGCATGGTCTCCTGAATTTTGTGGGTGCATCATCTTCAGAGGAAGGAACACGTAAATCACCATGCTTGGCCTATCCAGCCCAAGGAATCAAGGTGTCAGTGTGGGCCCTCCAGTTAGCCAACAGGCCCTGCTGCCACCCTCTAATTCTTACCTGAAAAGGCAAGGGGTGACATCTCAGTGTTTTTCTACTTTGCATTTCTCCAATCATGGGCCTTAACTCTTTTTCATACTTTAAGTCCCACCTTCACACATTTTATGAATACACTGCCTATTCGTATCTTCTTCCTGTTTTCCATCACTTTCTCAACCTTTGATTTTTAGCAGCTGTTTGTATTTTGGGGCTCTGAGCCCTATGCCCACAACCTCATACAGGTACCACACACTTCCTCCCAGAGTGTAAGAATGACTGGCCCTACGTCAAGCTTAGGGAGGGACCTGCCTGTGTCCTCCCCTGGAATTTGCTTGATTTTCCTTTTTACCTTTCTGACCATCTGTAGCTTATTCTTCTGTTTGGTAAGAGGGGCCAGACCTAATTTTAACTTTTTTCCAAATGGCTATCCAGCTGTCTCAGGTCCATTTATTTAAACATCCACCTTTGCCTTAGTTGGATGTTGCAGGTATGATATTCTAAACCTCCTTGAATCCAGGCCTGTGTTCCAGAAATTTAACTGTCCCAAGATAGCACCAGCGGACGTGTCAGTGCCTGGTGGGGCTTGTCAACCCTCCTGACTTTCATTTCTCAGTGATCCCCAGCTATTCTTTAGGTCCGTTCCCCACAGACTGTAGAGCCCACTTCCATAACTCCATTTTTTAAAGTGTTGGTATTTTCACTGTGACTATATGGGATTCATTAAGGCTAAGGGAGACAGAAACCTTTATGAAGCCAAGTCACAGCCAACAAGAAGAGGGGCATCTTCCATTTGTTCCAGTAAACTTCTGTGTTTCTCAGGAGAGCTTTATAGTTTAATTCACATGGTTATGCACATTTCTCTTGAAATTTATTGTGACAATTCTGTTGCAGTGCAAAAGCAGCCATGGACCACAGACACAAATGGGTGAGACCCTGTTCTAAACAAACTTCATTTGCAAGAAAGGCCAGGGGCCCTCGGGCCTCAAGTAGCCAATCCTGCATGTCATCTCCTCTCAACTTTCCCTTTTTGTCCTTTTCCTCCTGTCTTCACGCCTCACTCCTTCTATGTCTTTCCCTCAGACCCTCACTCTGTCCTCAGGTCTGCTACCTAGCCCATATGCAGCTCCACCTGGACAGCTACTTCTCGGTGTTCAACCTCAGGTGATCTGGGCTTTCTCCAGCCCTGTATCTAGCGGTCTCCTCGCTCTCCTGAAGTTTCCTTGGCCTGCTTCTGTGGAGCCCCTCCCAGGCCGGCAGGGGGCGGGGGGCAGCTCGGATTCCATGTTGGGCTCGGTTATTTCCTTGTGATAGTTCAAGGTTGGTTAGAGTGGGTCTTTGTGGCCTTAGGACACAGTTGTTTGGGGTTTTTTATTTTAGTGGTGCTGGGGATTGAACTCAGGGCCTTGTACATCCTAGGCAAGTGCTCTATCACTGAGCTACATGCCCGTCACAAAGGGCATCGTTTTTCAGAAGCTTATTTCTACTCTTTTGTTCTATATTGTTTTTGAGGGGACATTTGGAACATACGGCATCCCCATTTCATAGGACCTAGAAGACTCCAGTCTTTGCTTTCTTTAAGCCTAAAGACCAGGAGCAATACTAATACCAATAATATCAACATATCTTACAGTGAAATATATCTTTTGGAATAAGAGTAACATTCTGTGGGAGAATAAAGGAGTGGGCATCTTCCCAAAGGCTTATTTTGTTGGTATACCTTTTTAAGGTGATAGGATTAAGGATTCAGGAACAGTTTCCAAAAGAAATAACATCAAAGATGAGACCTAAAACATGAACAGAGGTCCAGGGGCAGAGGAAGAGAGGCTGGTCCAGCAAAACTGGAGGAAAGGTCAAGAACACCAAAATGTTGAAAGTCAGCTTCAGTCTTGCAGGGGAGGGGGGTCTAAGGCAGGAGCGGAGAGCAGGGACCAGATCAAAAGTGATCTTTCTGTTCACTTGAGTGGAGACTTTGTTCTGGGTTCAATGAAAAGCCATTAAAATGGTTTAAGCAGGCCAGAGCCCTCTGAAATGAAACCTATAGTGTCCCCAGAGTGGAGGACTAGTACCAAGCTTGGGAATTAATGCACAGTTTTAGGGTTATGCTTTCTTTATTGCACTTCACAAGGTAGAGAAAAGTTATGACAGTTTGCAAGGCACAGAATTTCTAATTATCTCCAAGAGCACAATGTAAAAGGCAAAACACATAAATGACAGTTGAGAGAGCGGTGCATTTACTGCTAAGGATAAGAAAATACCTATCGTCGTCTTCTACTGTGTGCCCACAACGACCGTGAGAACAGGGCATCTCGGTGTAGCACCCACCATGAATGTGCACACTGAGTTAAAGCCTGTCCCTTGTCACCTTTGAGCTTCCAAGGTCTGCCTGGAGTCATTAATAAGTAAACCTCCACCCTGCAGACCTGACTGACCACATCAGCCAAGGGAACCTGAAGCAAAGACCACTATATTGTAATCAAGATAGTCAGTTCTTGCTCCACTCAGCAAGAGCTGAGACCCTGCACCTCCCTGGACTTTCCTGGGCCTCTGTGCTGCACAAGAAGCACAAGGGGACATGGCCAAGGCCACCAAGGCAGGTCTGTGCAAAGGGCCATAGTCTGTGTCATGCAGGTGACCTGGACTGAGAGCTCCTCTTGCATACATGCAACCTTGTTCCCCCTGTATTTCCTCAGGTGTCATTCTACCCCAATTCACCTCCACCCAGTCTCTCAGGCCACCCTGCTGACCTTCCCAGTGAGAGACTGGCAGCCAGCAGGTGGTCAGACCAGAAAGCAGGGCCGCAGCAGGCCCTGCAAGCAACTGCCCCATGATGTTTCCATTCAAGGCCCACACTGACACCCAGGCCAGTCACTAGTGGAAGTAATCTCATAGACAGTGACTCATGTCCTTCAGAAATGTTATGATTTAACTAAATTCTATTCCTCACTCACCTTTACTTACCTACTTCTTATCTTCTAGAACTCTCGGCATGAACAAAAAGTAGAACAAGGACATTACAGGTTTGCATCAACACTGCAAACTCCCTTCCCTCACTCCAAGACAAGGCTCATTGACCTACAAATTTCCAGAATTATCATCAATCTCTATGTGAACTTGATTTTAGAATTACTATTTATTATGGGTCCCAGAATCATAAACAGGTACACAATAACAAAGCAACCAGGAAAAGGCCAACAAAACCAAAAGCAAAAAATCCTGCAACATAAATGGGGGGGGGGGTGACAGAAGCAGACTCTTCCTCTTTCCTCTCAATGGAGGAGAAGGTAGTATAAGTTCCTAACTGTCTCACAGCTGCCTCTGAATAAAAGATACAGACAACCCCCAGCTGGTTCTCCTCCTGTTGCTGGATTATTCTCTTCCAAAGCACTCTCAAGGCAAAGTCAAGACACTGAGCCCAGACTGGGAGATGCATGGACTAAGCGGGCTGAGTGCTGGTCCTGAGAAGGAAAGAGAACCCCACAGGCTCGCTCTTCTCACTAGCACCCAGAGGTTTCATGTGTTCCAAAACTCAGAATTTGCGCATTTTAGAAACATAGTAATGGTAAATAAACAAAAATACATGTAAGTTTTGTTTTTATGTATCATTAAATATACTAATTTCTGAGACAGGGTCTCACTACATAGCCTAGGCTGGGCTTGAACTTGTGATCCTCCTGTCTCAGTTTCTCACACGCTGGGATCATAGTGTGTACTACTACATCCAGCATTAAACAAATTTAAATGAAAAAAGATTTATATCTCTGACATACATGGAACATGGATACAGTATTCACAGCTGTCAGTGGCAGGGGTGTGGCATGAACCTGGCCTCACTGACATCCCCTGGGGTGAGCACTGTACCACCCTCACTGCACAGACACCCGCACTGAGGTATGGGGAAGGGCTGCTACTCCAGGAAGCTCACAATGAGAAAAGTTTTTCTTTTACTCCAAGAAAATCCTCCAAGCACTGCTCTGTGCTGGGTGTTTTTTCAAATAAGTGATATGACCGTTCATCTGAGATAGTCCAGTATTTATGCACCTAATCCAGAAACAGTCTATGAGCCTCAGAGCAATCTCCTTCCATTAAAATTATTTTCAGAAAAGCAAATAAATAGATAAAGTTAAGGCTTAAGATAATTTCCCCAAATTTGCAATATAATACAAAATGTCTACAGGCAATAAGAAACTCGTAGGGAGATAAATCAGAAAAATGTAAAAGAATGGTTCCTTCAGTGCCCTCAGCAGCTAAGACGGCAGCAGCGCCTTCCACACAGGCACCATGTCTGCAGCTTGACAGAGACTGCCATTACTCACCCCGAATTCCCACACCTGCTGCAGCGTAGCTCCCCTCACTCACAGTGGGACTAGTCACTTCAGTGTTCCCTACCACACGCCTAGATCTCAGGACACTCCCCATCAGGGTAATTCATGCTCATATTCTTACTGTACATTTGATCACATCCCAAGACACTTTTTACTTAAAAGCAATTCCAAAGGATTAAAGAAAACTCCAAAGCAAAATCATTCTCTTCCTGGCATGGTGGCAAGATCTTAGCTAGGCTTGGGCAGAAAGGAAGGATTCCACATCACCCAGGATGATGTACAGACTAGTACAGACTAGTACAGACTAGACCACTAATTTTCCCCAATATCCACCCACCCCTGTCCTGAATAAAAGAAATCTATTTTTTTTTTAACCCAGTAAAAGCACCAGGTGTCACAAACATCCTTAAGGGAAAGAGAGGGGGTCTTCTTCTCTACTTCCTCCTTCCTGCAGGGTAAAGTGTATTTGCAAGCCTGGAGTTCTAGCAGAGGCAGTGGACTATGAGATAGCCAAGACAAGGGAATCCGTCAGCAGGAAGTTAAACACAGCAGGCGTCACAACGAGTTATTCCTAAAGTATCCAACACCTTGCCCTAGAACAACTGCCTTCAAATAATCTCAATGTGGGTGGACAAACTTCAATTTCATTTAACTACTGCTATTATTTTCTCCTATAACTCTTTTTTTTTTCTATTACCCATTATTTATTGTGGTGAATATATATAACAATTAACATTTAACCATTTCTTCAGTATCATTAATTACATCCTCATTGATCTGCATTACAACTATGCATATGCAAAAATGTTTATTTTCCCAAACTAAAATTACATACTTATTTTAATCAGCCTGTATTCTTCCAGTCTCATGAACCTTTCATCTAACATTCTGGTATGAAATATGCTGAGCAATTCAACTAATCAAACTACCAAATAATGTCCAGAAGGTAGACTTTACAGAACTGGATGTTTAGAATTGATGCCTTTTTCCACATATATTCTGTTTGGTTGCCTTGGGTGCTGATTCTAGAATTTTCTGCTATAGAGCCTTCCTAGGGCTTTTTTAATGTCCTTATTCCTCAGGCTATAGATGAAGGGAATCAGCATAGGAGTCCCAATAGTGTACATTATAGAAGACATCACGTTCTTTCTTGGAGAGTGTGCTAGAGTCGACTCAATGTACATCCCAAAGCTTGTTCCATAAAATAAACAACTGACAGGTGAGACTCTCCTATAACTCTTAAGCCAAACTTCATCCTCATTAAGTGAACAAAAAGAAATCTTAGCATGATAATCACAGAAGGAGAATTCAGGATCAGTCTTCCTCTACAGTATCTGAATCTCAACAAAGTCTCTTTAATTATTAAGTTTCTGCTCAAAAACGTATTTTGTGCTATCACCCCTCTAAAATTAAAAAAAAACATAAATCAACCTACTAATGATCATATTTTAAAACAAAGCAACAGATTCAACATACAAATGGAAGTAATTATTGAAACTTAGCCAAGGGTATTTAATGCTACAGCGGCTACTTAGAAATTAAGCCCATAGCCAAGAATTAAACAAGGCTTTAATTGCCTCCTTCATAAATGCCACGGTCCTTTTGTATACTAAGTATGTAATACACAGCACAATCCTCTCCTCTGCTGTCTATACCTAATCCAAACAAGAGAGGGTAATTCAATAGGCAATGGAATGACCAAGGATGGGAAGATCACAGTGATCCTGGCAGAAATGAAGCCTGTGTAGAGAAGGCTGGCAAGAGCTTCCACTGCCCACGGGGCCAGCCTCACCCCCTGAAGACCAGGAGGAACTGCTTCTCCCCTAGGCTTCCCAGGGCTTCTAAAAACACCCCTCATCACATGAGCAGCCCCCTTGCCACCTACTTCTTAAATTCCTTTTCAGAGGACCCCAGCCTATTTAAAATCACTACAAGCATCCCTTGAAGCTGTAGCCTCCTCCACAGCATTGCTGACAGGCAGGTAAACAGACGCTGGAATGAGGGAAGCAGGAAAGAGACCAGTGGTTGGAGAGCATTCTGGCCTGCCCAAGGTGCCCCACAGGAGCACACCCTCCCTCCATCCATGAATCTGACTACCAGGAAATGCTCTGCAGATGCAGGAGGGGTGAGGAGGGACTTGGGTATGGAGAAGGGATGGGTACTACAGCCAAGGCAAGGAGGAGGGGGCAGGTGGCAGTCCAGAGAGGATGGGCCTGGGGAGAGCAGGGTATGGTTCGGATTATGAGAAATGGGGAGAAACCCAAGAGACAGCAGAGCAGAAGTGGCCCATGGGCCTGAGGTTCTTCGGCTCCACGTGGAAGCAGCAGGGCCCATGGAGTCAGAGGAGAAGTCCAAATGCACAGCCAACTCTCCACCACAAAGAGAGGAAGATGGAGCATGTGCTCCTCTGGGACAGAGCCTCCCCCGTGACAGAGGTGACCCTGCTGCTGCCAGGGAGGCCTTGCTTAAGAGGAATCCACATGTCACTCTAGGGCACATCTGTGGAACACTATGGGTGTGCACCTCGTGTTATTTATTACAGGTGACCCCCAGACCCATCCGGGAGCTGAGGACACATCTGTAATCAAACAGGTAACAATCCCTGCCTCCTAGACGCACCACCTGATGGGAGAGGTACTAAACACAATCAATACGAAAGCTGCTCCGCGTGTGGGAGGCCATAAGTACTACAGGAGAGAGGGAACAAATAAAGCAAGGTTCAGGGAACCATCACACACTGTGGCAACACTGACCGTTGACTACTATGTTCATAGTAGAACAAAGGTTTCAAGGTTAGAAGGAAGAAAATCTAACAGGCAGAAAAGGCAAGAAAGTGTTTAGACCCAGAGTTGAACCAAGGGCAGGATGGAGAAGAAGGGCAAATTCCCTAGATGCAGAAAGGAAGTCTAGCTGACCTCGTAGGTAATGTCACAAAGAGCAGGGACAATTTAAAGTGATGTCCTATGCACCGTGGTAGGAGATCAAACAGTTGTGACAAGAAACTGGTCTCGGGGGAAAACATCTCACCATAAACAAGAACCCAGAAGCCTGGGCCTCAGACTCCAGGCAATGTCACCAGGCAAGTCATTCAGACACAAGGAATCTAAACTCCAAATCCTCCATTTCTTTTCTGGCTCTGCCCCGTGCAATCTGTCCCATGACTGGAACCTCCAAGGAGAAGAGGGAGGATACGGTTCTCACTTCAGTGACTCTCTTGAGAAGAGTCATCTTTCCTATGTCTTTCAGTGTGAAATGCTGAAAATCTTGCCATTAGGTATTACCTGAAAAATTACCTTTCTCCAAAACTGGTTGTGTAAATGAATTATACTTATTATTCTTTTTCTCCCTGCTGTGAGTTTGAGAGGACTGTTCCCTCCCCTCTCTCCAGCCTTCCAGAGACATAAAAGATGGATATTAGAAGAGGTGCTAGGACAAATTACTGGTGTCTCTGAGGTAGACTGAAATCTGAGGGGCGTTGCTGTGAGCATTAGTTAGTGCTCGTGTATAAGTGAAGCTGCTGTAAGTGTGGTCTCAACCCAGGACAAAGCATAGGCAGGGCAGAAGAAAAAAATTATGACCACCTGGTTCAATGTGCCAAAATATTACTGATTTTTTGGCCAAAAATATGGCACTCCGCTAGTTGCTGTGGATATAAAAATAAGAGATGTTTCCTGCTGGCAAAGAACCTCAAGTCTAATTGGGAAAATAGATGCTCATTCCTATAGTCATTCACTCAACAAATGTGTATCAGGATTATACTATGGTCCTGCCTCTGGAAGAATAATCAGATGTGGTCTGTGCCACTGAGGAAGAGTCTGGGGGGGTGACAGAATAGTCAGAATCAGGAGCACAATCCAGAGTTTGGAGGGTTAATGGACGAGCAATACTACTTTTATATTTCCTACAAAGATTTTCCTAGACCTTTTAATATTTTATATCATTTTAAACAAGATGGTTAGGATATACCCCAGTAATTAGGCAGTTTAGTCATCTGCCTTGCTGTGGCTCCCCAGGAAACTTCCTGGCCTTTGATGTGCAGCAGCCGGCAGGCCACTTAATTAAGATGACAAGGAGCCCAGTAGAACAAGCCCAAACCCAAGTCAGAGTCGGAAAACAGGGAGCCACTGGGCCCTCGGTCAATAACAGCAAAAAAGTGGACAACATCGTCTATTTCGGTAACTTCTTTTCAAACACTGTAATAGACAGAAAAAAGACAGACATGGGGAAATACAGAAGGAGAAGGAAGAAAAAACTAGCTCAGGGGAAAAAAAAAAACTTTGTTCCTTTGACGAGTAGTGCCCATTAAAAGGATGTCAGTACTCTGGACTCAAAACTTATAAAAGCATATTTTACCTGGTAAGAAAAATTCTAGGTTCTCCTGAAGAAATGAAAGCTATAAATTTATTTCAGGCACTCTGTGGTTAACAACCCACATTATTATAAACACCTCATTTTCTAAATGAGCTAGCTTCCAGCAGCCACGATTCTTTTAGAGAACTGGCTCTATCTCTCCTTTCTTCATTAACAAGCCCTCTGAGATCAAGGATTCTGAGTACATACTACAGGCTTCTTGGGGGACTTGGAGGGAAAGCAGCAGGACAGGAGCAGGGAGAGGGAGAAGAGCCTGGACAAGCAGCTGGAGATGGAGAGCAAGCAGTGTGCTGGCTCCCAGGTGGGTGCTCCCAGCACCTACAGCAGAAAGCCAATACAGGGTCTAAAAAGTATTTGCTCAGACCAGGTGCAATGGTGCATAGCTGTAATATCAGGTGCTCAGGAGACTGAGGCAGAAAGAACACAAGTTTGAGTCCCACCTGGACAACTTATCAAGACTGTGTCTCAAAATAAAAACAAAAAGGGCTGGTGATATGACTAAGTGGTAGAGCACTTCCCTAGAATGTGTGAGGCCCTGGGTTCAACCTCCAGCACCGAAAAAAAATTTCTTCAGCTTTTTGCTTCTGTTACTTAAACAAGAAAACACAGCTCTTGTGTTCTTGATGGCATTTAGGGTACACTAGGGTTCCTCACCCCTTTCAGATGCACAGTGCCCAGGCCTTACTCAAGCACAGCACTGTGCACCCACAGACACATGGGAGTCCTACTCAATGGGTGTCTGGGATGGCAGCCAACCCACACAGGGGACACTCCACTCTGCTGCCATCAGGGAATTCCACACAGAACAGGGAAGCTGGAGAACCTGAGGAACCCAAAGCAGCCAGATGAACCTGCAGCAGGGCTGAGCAAAGAGCACTCAAGTGTCCAAACAGGGTAGGTGGTCACAGCCTCTCCAACACTAAGAAAAAGCTGGGGAAGACCCAGCCACAGGTCACCTCAGGGACAGAGGTGGCTGTGACCAGGAAGGCCCGAAGGGCCTTTAAAGTCGCAAGTCACTTCTATTCCTTAGTGGCTGAAAGCAACTGATGTGGTTACTTCCTGAACTTACACACATTTGTATACACACTTCCACACTATGTACAGAGATGAGCAGGCCGCCGTACCACCGTTCCCAGCGCAGAGGAGGTGAGCCACACAGGCGCCAGCAGCAGCCCCACCCCCCACACACATGGAAATGAGAAGACATGTAAACAAGTCTCAAAACCAGACTTCCAGATCACCTAAAGCAACCCCAAAGGGAAACCAGATGGAACACTCTGATACTCAAAAACCTGGACTCCCTGAACTGGCAACAAAAGAGGATCTGGAAAAACTGACATCAGAGATGAGCATGTTCTCCTCCCACCTTAAGGAATGTGTACAATTTGAGGGGAAAATAATGTCAGTACCTCATCTAAGAACTCACCCAAAGACAAGCAAGTGTCACCAACACCAATGTTTTCACATCTCCAGAGCACAGGGAGAACAATGTCAAAACAGGTCCTCAGTGGCTCCTGGCTTTACAAAGCAAAACAGGTGATTTTTATCATTTTTGTCAATTAAGAGCTACTTACAAAATGTAATTGCAAACACACAATGACCCATAACCTGAGTATCCATGCTTGGGTATTTAATAAGAAGATATGAAAACACATGCCCACACAGTTTTTTACATGAATGCTCCTGGCAGCTTTATTTCTAATAGACCAAAAGTGGAAATAACCCCAATATGCATCTGCAGGAGAACGGATAAACAAAGTCTGTTCACCTGCAAAATGAGATGGCACTCAGCAGCAATGAGAAAGGAACCACTGATGTAGGCAAAGATATGGAGAGAGCTCAAAATCATGACACCGAGAGAAGCCAAATCGTGAAGAATAGATTCTCCGCACGATTATTTGCATAAGGATAAAGAGTAGGCAAAGCCAGTTCACGGTGATGAAGATGGAAGATGGGTGCCCTTGGCCGGGAGAAACTAATGAGAAAGGCGCATGCAGGAACTTCCTGGGGATCAAATGTTTCTCCATCTTGGTTTGTAGTGATTAAACAGAAGTTTGACAGTAACCTGTCAAAACTCTTCAAACTAAATACTTTAGATTTGTGCATTTTACTACATGTAAAAGACATCTAAAAATGGCTTGGAACAAAAGTGTGTAGAATGGCGTATTAAAAGGGAAGCTGTAAACTTAAGAGATTTAAAGAGACATGGAATATATAAAACAGAACAGAAGAGATTTTCTGTACACTTCCACTCCCATGGTTCTGACTGTGGGTTATTGCAGCCCTGGGGTACAAGGCTGAGTTCGATGACACAGCACAGGCCACGTACCCTGAGACACTCACCAATGCCACTAATCACAGCCAACATCCTGGAACCACGGAATACAAGAAGCAGAGGCAACTAGAGAACTCCATGCCAACACACTAACCAATGTGTGACAACAGACAGCAGCTCATGCACCATTCTAAACCCTATCAGAAAATAAAAGAGCAGAGAGAAAGACGCCTCTCCAACCAGCAGGAGGGCCTCTACTGAGGAACTGGACCAGAAACACAAAGGACTCCGGAGAAATCCTTAGGCCTTCCTGAAGACAAAACACACAGACATGTGCCCTAACTTGGCGGCAACAGCACAGTTCTCACACCAATCTACAACTTGGCAACATCTCAATCAAAAGCTAGGCATAACCATGAAGCAACAACTGTGAGTAGGGGTTTGCCAGGAGCAAGGGGCAAGCTGAGGCTCCAGTGGTTCCACCAAAGACCTGAGGAAGTTTACTGGCCTCAGGCTCTCACTCCAACACAGGGACTGTGGGTGCCCTCAGTCAACCCTGCTGTCGAGACAGAATCACTCCCTCCCCCAACAGTACTGACTGTGAGGACAGATCACTTCACATCTCCCCCAAATCACAGCATCAGCCCAAGTGGGCCACTGCCATGCCTGACCATACCCCATCTCCACTGCTCTTGCTGAGCGCTGAGGCCCTGAGCTGACACACAGGAAGGTGGGTGAGCAGTGAGAGCTGGATAAACCAAAAATACAAGCCTGGAGAAGATGAGCAGGACGCAGAACAAGGGGGAGGCAGAAGAGGAGGAAATGGAGGGGAAAGTGAGAGGAAAACACACCCATGGGTGGCCTGAGGGCTGGGGACACTGTTAGACTAGAGCAGCGGCTAGGGCTAGAGCTTGAACTTGATCCTGTTTTATTTGTTTTCAGCAGGTGAGGAAAAAGAACCACAGTGATACTTCAAGGAGATTAATCTAAGGTGATGCTTGGGCAGAAAAAATAAAATGGGAAGTGGGGGCGGGGTTGGCCATGGAACAGAAAAGGAAATTCTGGAAAGATCTGCATGAGATTTTTATGGTGTTATTCAACTCTTTATGGAGCTCCACACTGTCCCCAACTCTGCTCCTCTAAAAGTGTGACTATAATTTCTATGACAGATGCTGCTTTTTCATAGTATAAGGTATATGGTACCACATATTGTAAAATGTATCAATGTTTTACATATCACTAAGGGAAAAATGCTGCCAAATGCTTTCTCCTAGATTGCGATGTTTATCTGGTATTTAGTAAAAGGGCTACTGTAAAGCTTGCTTCATGTATTTATTGTTTATCATGCTTTGTACATATAAGAAGTAGAATAAACAACTGAGCCTGGTTAAACTCCTCCTAGCACTTTTTTTCTTCACACTCAGAAGTGTACTCACTTTCCAGAGTCATTTCCCTCAGAGCCAGAGAGTGCGTTTGTCACTCAGGGTCACCATGTGTGAGGAATGTAGGTGGTATCTCTTAGCATCTCTTAAAGCATGTTCTGAGGTGGTCTGTGGGGATTCTCCCAAGTCACAGGCCCTCCCCCAGGTGAGCCTCATGCCATCACGTTCACACTGTACAAGCAAGGTCGGCTACAGCAGGGTCTCTGCAGGGGTCAGACCAACTGTAACACACACCCAACCTCAGGTGACACTGAAGAGAATTAAGAGTTGGGAGCTGGGAAATTCAAGAGAAGAGATAATAAAGTAGAAATTTTCAACAAAGAACTAGAACTAATAAAGAATCTAATGGGAATTATGGAATGGAAAAATACAATGGAACCAAGAATTTGGTGGGGCGGCTGAGTAGCACACTGGACACTGCAGCAACACAGGGGTGTCCTGAGTTCTAAAACAGCTCAGTAGAAAATCTACTGAACAGGATGTGAGATGTATGGGGCATGGTGAGAAGGTCTAGCATATTCTAACTGGAGTTCCAGAAGGAGAGAAGATACACAATGCAGCAGAACCAGTATCTGGAGCAGAACTCATAAAGATGCCAAGCTGCAGGCTCAGGAGGCACAAGAAAGGGTAAGTGAGGGATAAACCATATCTCAGAACACCTGGCAAAATGATAAAAAGCAAAGAAAAACTTTTAAATCAGCCAGACAAGGATGGAGACAAAGCACCTTCAAAGGGACAACACTAGGACTTACTGTTGGGAGCCCAGGGTGTGGCTCAGTGGTAGAGTAGGTATTCATACTCTCAGTCATAGTTTTATCAGAAAGGGTAGAAGCTTGAAGATGAGGGAAAATCACCTTTACACTGGCAAAAAATAAAGGTTGATAAAGAATTCTACACACAGCAAAAATATCCTTCAAAAATGAAATAAACATAAAATAAAAAACATTTTCAGACAAACTACATAAATTTGTTGTCTGCAGCTTCACAATAAAAGAAATATTTAAAAAGTTTTTCAGGTTGAAGGAATGTGACCCCAAGTAGAAGGAAAGAAACACGAGATGGAATAAAGAGCATTAAAACAGGTAAATGGGTAAATCCAGGTAAATAGTGACTGTATAAAACAATAACAATGGTGTGTGCAGGACTTTAAATCAGAGCTACTATCTATGACAGTGGGGGTCACACAGTGGCAAGGCTGTGAAAAGGCAGAACCTCAAGGTGCTTGAAGCTGCTTGCATCAGCTGGAAGAGGGAAGTAGCTCCATTGTAGAGAAAGTGTGTGCCATGTTGTGGTAACATCAACACATACATAGCTCATAAATTCCTCACATCACTAGAACAGAGATGGAATGACTGTGTAGAATCCAATTAATACAAAAAGAGACAAAAATAAGATGATCATGTATTTAAACCCAAATATATCAATAATTATATCAAATGTAAATGGGCTACATATACCAATTAAAAGACAAAAAACCTCTGTAACCAGTAAGCAAATGTGTCATCGAGTCAGCCTCCCTAGGACATCTACATTTCTGGCTGCATCTGCAGGGAGAGCTGCTGGGAGATTGTGCACATGAGAACCAGCCTCAGTCACCTTGTAAACTAAGAGGTAGTGACTGGTACATTGGTACAGACAGTGCTCATCCCCAGTCACTGGGGGCTTTGGGGATATGAGGGCAATTCAGCTGCTTACTTTGTCTATCAGAAACTAATACTTAACAGATCTTGGCAGAAACCAAAGGAATAAAAAAGATTTGGTCATAAGACCTTAAAAAGCTGAATTCCCTCCCCCCTCACCAGGCAGAAATCCTCATTCTGCCCTACTTACACTTCCAAAGGTTTACTTTGTAAAGCATGTCCTTTTCTGGAGCATGCTTCTGCCCCTGATACAGTAGCCAAGTCCTTGCAAAAGTCCACCAGTCCAAATCCCTTCTCAACAAGAGTCCAAGAAAGGCCTGATCAAGCCACACAAGGGTCCTTGGCCAAACTCTTCCTCTTTTTCTGTCAATTTAAAAGGTAAAGAGTTCATATCAGCTCACCAGTAGAAGCACACTCAAGCAGCCATAGACCTGCACAAAGAAAAGGACTTCCAATCTTCAAAATGACAAAAACACAGAGGAGAAACTGGATTAAAGTGCCATGATAAGCCTGGCTATTTTAATCCTAATGCTGATAAAGTCAAAGGGAGCAGGCTCCTGTGCAGAGCCCTCTTGCTGGGTCCCACCAGGCTCCCTTGAGTCAGTGTAGGTCATAGAAGCAAAGGAAGCAGCCATACCTGAACCTCTAACTGCAGTTTCATCACCTGGAAAGTGAGGCCTACCCCTGTGATGGAAGGAAGGCAGGCCTACACCAGAGCATACAGGCTCATCGTGTCATGTACATGGCACAGCGAAACAGTAGAGATGGTGGACAAACTATAGTGTGTGTCACAACCTAAAGGTAAAAGTCACAGGTGACTTCTTCTACCTCATAGTTCCCTTTCTTCTCAAAGGTGACAAAGGGGGATAGATATTTTAAATCAGTTGTTTATTATTCAAGTAAACCATAATCATCATTTTAAAATGCAAATATAGAAGGGCTTAGTGTAAAAAATAAAAGTCTTGCTTCTCCAAAGTCACCATGATAAATGTTCTGCACACCATTTCACTTGTAGAACTTCTGTCTCCCCTGATAAGAGGGACCACACCACAGCAGAATCAATCACAGCTCACTCAGGGGTCAGGTTCTGAAGTGAGAATAGAAGATATGAAAGGGATTTTGACTCACTATACCTCTGTGAATATCAGAATTAATCAACACACCAAGACACTAGGAGGCAAGCAGAAACATCAGGACTGAAGAAGCCATAGGCTCATCTCTCCTCACACACTCATTGTAGGGCATCTAAGGGAATGGACAGCTGGGCAGACCAAGCTACTGCTCTGTCTACCTTGTGTCTATTCTTCCTTCCTTCTATCCAACCATCCATCCACTCACCTATCTACTCAGCTGCCTAACATCTACTGTACATCTACCCATCACCCACTCATCTACCTACCCACCAACCACTCACTCACCCAACCATTCATATATATATATACAAAGAAGATATACAAATGACCATAATAATAATAATAATTTTTTAAAAGAGAAAATAACAAGTGTTGGCAAGGATATGAAAAAAATTGGACCCTCCATAACATTTCCAGTAGGAATGGGCAAATGGTACAGCCACTATAGAAAAGACAGTGGATGTGCCTTTCAAAGAACATGACCTAGCAATTCTACTACTAGGTAGGTGTATACCCAAGAGAATTAAAAACAACCATCTTTGCAAAAACTCAAATATAAATGTTCAAAAAAAGTATTCTTTATAGCAACTAAAAAGTAGTATAACATAACTGGCCACCAACAGATAAATGTATAAAATAAAAATGTAAAATATACAAGTACTAAAATATTATTTCATTATAAACAGCACTGAACTACTGATATGATATATCCAATAATAGGATGAATCTTTAAAAAAAACATGCTAAGTCAAAGAAGCCTGACACAAAAGGCCACAGAGTATACAACTCCATTTATATGAAATATCCAGAATAGGCAAATCCCTATAGAAGCAGAAAGTAGAGGAGTCACTTCCGGTTTCTGGTGGGATGGGGGGCTGGAGAGTGACTGCTGATAAAAAGAGTTTCTTTTGGGGAATGATCATAATGTTCTGGAATTGAGTAGTAGTGGTTGCAAAACAATGAGAATAAGCAAAAAGTCACTGAATTATAGACTTAACATGACAGATTTTATGTGACATAAAATTTATTTCAATTTTTAAGAAGTTTCCATTATATGTTACCAATACATTAATCCTTGATGTTTCAGATGGAGTTATCCAGAAGCCTTGGTAACCCAATGTGTAAACACCACTGTGGCACACAGGCTCTCTATAAAATGTAACCAGACACCACAGAAACTTTTAGGTGGTCATACCCTCCAGTCTGCTCTGGATTACTCCCCCGCCGCCACCACCCCATCAGCACTTTCTCATCTGGCTAGAGTATAATTTTACAACTCTTTCTATGGCACATGGTGACCATATATAGAGGCTCCCATTGGTACCCCCAAACTTAAGTCTTCCATTCCTTAACATGTCTATGTTCTGTTTTGTGACAGGCAGCACCTCCAGCCCTTGCCCTGACACCTCCTGTCCTTCAGGGCCAATTTGCCCACTGCCCCTAGGTTCACACTGGAAGCCCACCCAGCATGTGAGATGTGTGGACATCAAGCAGCTGGGCTACACTGCAATCCTCAAAAAGTGTGGGGTCCTCTTTTGCAATTTGTCACACACACACACACACACAGACAACTGCTTGTTAAAAGGAACATGAAAAAGAGAGATAATATCCTTGAGAGGCTTGTTAAGGACAGAATTAAGCCTTTATTTGTCTCTAAAAATATTATGCTTTAAGTAGGTCAATTAACGCAGGACAGTGAGGAAAGAGCTACCCAGGCAAGACTTTGGAGACACAGGAGGTCAAAGAATTGTGAGAATGCACACAGCCCATAGGTAGACATCCTGAAGTGGCACAAGATGCCCCTCGATGTGACCTTCACCATTTCAGCACCCAGGGAAGGAAGGATGAGAGGTGGGCATCTCCTGGGGCCCGTGGGCCTCCTCCTATGAATACCTTCAGGTCAATGTTAGTGGATTTACTTTCTCTGTTAACTTTCCTTTTACATTTATAAATCTTGGGTGGGGCAGGGCTAGGGACTGAACTAGTACTGAACTACATCCCCAGCCTTTTTTTTCGTGTTTCATTTTGAGACTTGGTTTCACTAAGTCATCCAGGCTAGGCCTGAATTTGCAATCCTTTTGCCTCAGATTCCCAAAGTGTGGGGATTATAGACATTTGCCACCACAGTTGGAATATATTTATAAATCTTGAAAGGTCAAGTAGTAGTTTCTAGGAAGTGGCAAAGCTGAAAGTTAACACACACATGTTCTTCCCGTAGTCACTGGATTATTACCCACCCTCCCTCAGCACTGTAAGGACAGAAAAGAGACCCCACCCTAGGGTGCTCCTCTCCCCATGCCTGGCAGATGCACAAGCCTGCAAAGCACAAGATGCAAGTCTTCCCTAGAGTCATGAGCCTAACATGGCTATGGGAGTAGGAAGGAGAGATGCTAAAGATTGGTTCCCTACTTCTGAGCAGTGACGGACAGGTTGAAATCCCTTCTGTTGGTGTACCACTCAAAGCTGCAAAAGCTGAGATCCTAATCGCACCTTTGAGAGCCCTTCTGGCTGCCCCAGAGAGCAAGCATCCTACACAGGGATGGCAAACGGGTGTCCCTTCCCAGGCCAATTCTAAGGGATTGAAATCCCAAAGCACCCTAGCTGCACAGCACACTATCCATTCTCAATAGATGCAAAATAATCCCTTCCTTTCTTAACATGTGTTTGGTGTGTTTTTAAAAGAATGTATGCCTTATGTCACTAAGCTGAGTAATGGCAGAGAGACGAAGACACCTAGATGCTCTTATGAAGTGCAATGACCAGTGGGGTTCATGCACAGTCTGGTATAAAGTGGTTTTCAGTCTGAGCCCCACTCACTTCCAGAAGACTGCTTCCAACATCATGGCCTTTGGGGACAGGGCAAGGCAGGAAGTGTGTGGGCAGGGCTGACTAAGAAGCCCTTCAGCTGAAAAGCATAAATCAGAATTCTCCCTGAACTCGGTATGTGAAAAAGCTGTCAGATGAGATGGGATAGAAAAAGGAGAAAGAAGAATGGAGCATGATTAAGGGCAGAGCAAAAATATAAACAAAATATTTGTCACAGGTACAATTCTTAACATCTGGGCAGGAAGCAGCTAAGGGAAACAGTCAAAGCACAACAGTTAACCCCAAGATGACCAGAAGACATTATATACACTGTGATGCAAATTTAATGAGTACAGGATGCAAAGCACTTCACACACCACCCTGAATTCTGTCAACTGTGAGCCAGCCATCTACAATTCTGCCTTTGGCTAGAAGTCCTCATTTGATATTTGTCACAAAAACACAAATAGGTGGATAAGGCCCAACCTTAGGATCCACAGAGATAGAAAACCAGGTTGGTGAAGGTGAGTGGACGGAAAGTTGGCCAGCAGGGGAACCCAGCCAGGCCAGGAGGTCAGTATAGTAATGGCCTCAGGTGTGGTCACTTCAGCAGCACATATACTAGTAATGGTACTGGGGTGGCACACCAGGGAATGTCACCAACATAATTATTGGGCCATGTTCACCAGCTGAAATGCCCTATGGGACTAATGTCTAAAGGTGACTGCCCTAAGCAGTAGTTACTGCAGAGTAACAGTCCACATTATCTATTTCACAAAGATCTCTGGAACATCTCCCAGTGCTTTGTACCTTAGCTTCCTCCTCGACTATCCGCATCTGACTCAGAAAATTCTAGGCAAAGGCAGAGCCCACTTATGGGTCTTTACTGCATCACTATGTAAGATTTCTCCAGACCACTGGAGTGAGGTCAGGAAGGGGAGCTAAAAGTACTGATATCTATCACTTTGCCCCGCCTCCTTCCCCAAAGCAGGGGCGGGCACCTAGGACCTCTGGATCACAGGAAGGACAATCAGCTCCAGGAAAGGTGGCTAGCAGGACCCAAGAGCCCAGTCAGTCTTGAGCTAGAGTGCTCCTTCACTAATGCTGGCTCCGACAGGTTCCCTTAGCAGTCAGTCATGCTACTCAATTCTCCCTGCAGGGTGGGCAGGTTTAGCAATCAGCGTGCTTCAGGGAAGAGGCAAGGCAACCTGGACTCTTGCTGTCCTAACCACAATCCCCATAAAACATTGAATTACACATAAACACTAGGTTCTGCTAACGCCACCTGTACCATAGTTGAAAATAGAACTGAAGCGTCCGTCTCTGGCCTTCTCAACCCCTTTCTCAACAGCTTTGGTTCATTCCAAGAAGCTCAAAAGGTATGCAAACAACCTAGTATCAACACCAAGGGAAGGGTGATTGTCATTTAAACTAAATGCAACAGTGGTTTCTACTCAGCTAAGGTAACAGGTTGTGGAACCCTGCTTTGTTGGAGAGAAACTTCTCTCCCTAAGACATTCTACTTGGCATGAAACTCTATTTAAAAAACATTTATCTAATAGGAAAAGCTAGCTTTCACTCCTTGATCACAAATCAACTGTGAAAGATCCAAGAAGAATGATGAACCGAAGGGAAGCTAAAATTGAAAACCTACTCAATGTAACCCACAAGACATCGCTGTGTGCAATACCGAAGAACTGTCAGGCATCTCAAAGTTGACTCCTATTGATCATTCAGCTCCTGGGAAGTTCCACTGCACAACCCCCCACACACAAACACAGGACCTGCTGCCTTTGTCACATGCAGCTGATCAGGATGCGAACAGGCTCCTACAGCAAAGTACATTCATAGCTAAGGGCATGTCTAGCCCCTTTGCTGGACACTTGCACTGGACAAATGGACTCAACCAGCAGCCACCTCAGATACCTGCCATCTGTGGAAGTTCCACCAATCTCTTCACTCTTGTTAGTAAATTGTAACTATTCTTTGTAAGCCACCAAAAAACTGAAACTCACCTGAGTAGAGTGTGGGGATCTTTCTGCTCCTGGTTTTGGGGAACGATCGGGGAGGGCGGTGGCTCATCCTATGGGTGCTTACCTTCAGCTCCAAGTCCTAACTTAACATCTTGCCAGCCCTCAATTTGTTAGATACATTCTTATCTTCCCTGTATACTCCCAGCTTTGGTAAGTTCCTACTCCCAGCTCCCAATAAAACTTTTGTTTGAGGCTCATGACAAAACAGGATGTTTCCAGTCAAAACAATGGTTGGCATCTTTCCTTCCATCTCCTGCAGAACACAAATTTATGTACCTAAAGGTAATAAGGCAAAGTCTTATTAAATTTAACCAGAAGAAGTATTTCACCAGTGGCAAACTAATATATTATTTAGAAAAGGGCTTAATTAGCTGGGCAAGGAAATAGGAGCCAGAAAGAGTCTGGCAGTCTTCAGAAATAAATACAATCATTATCGTTTCTCTAAATTCCTTCCTGAGCCAGGATCACCTTTACCAAACTATCTAATCTTGAACAGTCATGGCTAGAAAAGTCAGGAGGAAAAAGCCTGAGCAATTTAGTGCCAGGAAGGAAACCATTAGTCCACAAGGCACCCCATGGCATGGGTAAGTTGCTGGTGGTCAGTCTTCCATACCTCCTAGATGGAAGGTGCTACTGAGACTAATGGACAACCCTTCGTATGTCCTCACCCATGGCAGGCATTGATTTCAGCAAACATTCATGAAAATGACCTTATTGCAAATTATCCAACCTTTGTGAGTCTTGCAATAAAAGATACAGAGAAGAGAAAACCAGATCTATGGGTCTTTACATCAAAGGCTTAGGAAATTTAATAACACCTCCATTGTTTTGTTGCAGATGGCACATCACACCTTGACCTCTCTTTATTACTGCAGAAGCTGGAGAGCCCTGCAAAGTGCAATAAAATGATGTGTGTTTAGCTCTGCAATGTTTCAAAGCATCCTGATTTACAGTTGGGGATCAGGCAACTTGTGCCACACATCTTAGCTTGGTAATTGCCTCATGTTTTGTGCAAACTCTATAAGGCAGCATGAGGTCTGCCACCCTCTGAGAAGTTCTGCTATGGATGCCAGGCCACTCACTCTCTCCTGGAATTTACAGGAAGTACCACATGCACAGGGGCATGTGCTATTATTACTAAGTGCTTATGGTACAACCCTGCATTTGACATCCGTGAACCAGTCAGAGCTATCTTGCCACATCCATTATTTAGGCTTGTTTCTGAATTAAGGAAGTCCCTGCAATGGATTGTAACAGGAAATTTAAAAACATTTCTAGCATACATAGAAATGAATCCAAACAGTCTTGGCATTCAAAAAGAAAATAATGACGTACTCTTGGTTGTGGCTTGGCTTCCGAAATGCAGGAGAAGACCCTGCTCTGCTTGCATGAACAGATTCTTGCTAGGTGGCAGCTGATGCTTTATTCCAGATTCTACTTTATGAACCAACACAGATGGAATCCCACCTGTACTGGTACACTGGCATCTCTTCCTAAGCATCCTATAATCTTTAAACACTCTCCATCTCACCAGCCCTTCAAACTCTCTTTTTATAGAAAATTATTTTGTAGATCTGTTCTTGAATCCTATGGATTGTAACCAGTTTTCTCAGCCTACAGATAATTACCTGAGAGATGCATCTTGTAGATCTGTGCTCACGACCTGAGCATGGCCAGGCCATGATCTCATCCTACATGATTCCACACTGCTGTCTTTGTGACTGTGATCATTTACTTACATGCAAATGCTGTATGCCCTATAACATAATGCCCCTTCCAGATATCATGGAAGATATTTGTTGTTAGAAATTTAGATTAAAATTTATAGTCGGGAGGCCCATCATTCCATCAGTGAGTGTGTGCAGATCCTGAGGAGCAGCTGTGTGACCCAGATTGGTGCGGCTGGAGGGAGACCCCAGCCAGGGGCCTGCCCCAATCCCAGAGGCTTAGGGACACCTGTCCAACCCAAAGGTTGACTCAGAAAGGGGCTGCACGGGCACACAGGCTTCAGCCAGAGGCCCTCCATACCATTGGCCACACCCAGGGACCGGCCTGGAGAACAACTGTACAGGCACACAAGCAATACCCAGAGGCTTGCCCATTATCATTGATAAGTGGGTGGCATCCCTAGCCAAAGCCTGTGCAGACAACAGGAACTGGGGTGCACAGCCCCAACCAAAGGCCCTCCCAGACAACAGCTACATAGGGACCCCAGTGAAAGGCACACCTAGATACCATCCCAAGTGTGCTCAGGCCCCAGCCAGAAGTCTGCCCAGAAAATAAGTCAGCTCAGGGATCCAGAAGGCCACCACTCTGAAGCCAGAAACTGGTGCACTGGTGAGCAGCAGAGTAAAGGCTGCTCGGTGGCTTGCTGAGAATTCAAGATCACAAGGTGACCAAAAAGTCACCTCAACAAAGGCACAGCAGGCTGCATCTGTTGAAATGAGAAGACATGTAAATAAGACTCAAAATCAGACTTCTAGATCACCTAAGGCAACCCCAAAGGGTAATGAACTGGAACAATCTGATACTCAACCACCTGGACTCCCTGAAATGGCAATGAAAGAGGACCTGGAAAAAAACGAAATCAGAAATAATTTCTCAGATAACAGCAGAGATTGTGCCCATAGAACAAGACATGATTAATAAATCTAGAGTGGACACAGATAAAAAATAGAGGACCTGAGGAACATGATGGAATCCCAACACAGGAAAGAAACGGAATCCATAAAACAGATGCAAACACATTTCCAGGAGACTGAAAACTCCATTGAAAGTTTACACAGCAGAATGAGCCAATGAGAGGATAGAATTTCAGATATAGAAGATAGGATTGCAATTGCTGACCAAGAAAAGAAAAACTTCTTAAAAATAGTAAGGGACCACAAGAAATCAATCCAGCAGCTGCTAGATGATGCAAAGAAGAATAACATAAGACTGATTGGAGTCAATGAAGAAACAGGAGAGAGTGCAGACAACATAAAAAAACTGTTCACAGAAGTAATGGCAGAAAACTTCCCAAATAGGGGGAAAGAATTTGACATAGAGATAAGTGAGGCATATAGGACCCCATCTAGCTGTGATCAAAAAAATCTACACATAGGCATATAACAGTTAAGATTCCAGAAACCCAACAGAAGAACAAAATTGTACAAGCAGTTAAGAGAAAAGAAACAAATCACATACAAAGGAAAGCCCATCAGAATCACAGCAGACTTCTCAACAGAAACCCATAAGGCAAGAAGAGCATGGAGTGACGTATTTCAAGCCCTAAAAGAAAACAACCTCCAGCCCAGATTGATGTACCCTGCAAAACTATCTTTCAAAATTGATGGAGAAGTAAGGTACTTTCATGACAAAGAGCACCTAAGGAACTTCACAAATTCCAAACCAGCACTCCAAAAACTTTAAAACAATATCCCAGGAAAAGACAAGGATCACAACCCCAGGAAGCACAGCAGAATGTATTCATCAGGCACGACAAGAAATTAAACATAAAGGGGGAGAATCCAACAAAAAAGAAAAAGTCATGACAAGGATAAGTCAATATATATCAGTTATACCATCAATGTTAATGGTCTCAATATACCAATCAAAAGAAATAAAATGGGTCAAGAAGCAAGATCCACCAATATGCCGCATACAAGAAACACACTTAATTTAAAATGAAACTCATAGACTGAAAGTTAAAGGGTGGAAGAGTTAAAGGGTGTCACACTCCATGTGACAGGAACCCGAAAAACAGCAGGAGTAGCTATCCTCTTTGCAGGTCAAGTGTATTTCAAACCAACACTGATTAAGAGAGACAAAGAAGGACACTACATGCTTGTAAAGGAAACAATCCAAGAGGAAGAGATGACAATCATTAATACATACGCACTGAACACTAATGCACCTAACTATATAAAACAAATACTAATGGACATGAAATATCATATAAGCACTAATATGATAGTAGTGTGGGACCTCAATACCCCACTGTCACAAACAGATAGGTCAACTAGACAAAAAATAAACAATGTAATACTAGAACTCAATCAAACTCTTGAAAAAACGAACTTAACAGATGTCTACAGAGTGTTCCACCCCACAAAATGAGAATACACATTCTTTTCACCAGCACATGGGTCGTTCTCTAAAATAGACCACATACTCACTCACAGAACATGTTTAGGTAAGTGCAAAGGAACTGAAGTTATCCCCTGTATATTATCAGACCACAGTGCGATAAAATTGGAGATCAACAGCAAAAGAAACTGCAAGAATTTCATAAACAAATGGAAACTGCACAACACACTTCTGAATGACCAATGTGTCACAGAGGAAATTAAAGAAGAAATGAGACAGTTCCTTCAATTAAATGACAATGCCAATACAACATATCGGAATCTATGGGACACAATGAAAGCAGTCTTATGAGGGAAATTCATAG
>NW_004624801.1:9750637-9764121 GCF_000247695.1 Heterocephalus glaber | reverse complement strand
GGGGGGGGGGGGAATAAGAACCAAGATGGATTATGTAAAGGTGCAAATTTCCAATGATGAATGTCATTATATTGTATGCCTTAAATGTGCAAATAAAATTAATTTTTTAAAAAATTTATAGTCAGTCTTACTTTAGAACATTCCATTTACTGACTGCTAGTGTGAACTGGCTGACATCTGCCAAGCTAAACTAATAATAAACCAAGCAGTAAATAATCTCTTAGCACTCAAAAAAAAACAAACTGTAAGTCATATTAAATAGAATAAATCTGTAATGTCCTGGAATATTAAACATATGTATTCTGAAAGACTATATTTTCTTATGGCATACTTCTTTAAAAAGAAGAAAGCAATTAAAACAGCACAGGCTCATTTAGTAAAGAACAACCCCAAGATCTGAAGGTATCTGGTTACATTCTACATATATAATTGGAAGACCTGAAATTACATAGTATCCTAAAGTATCCAGCAAAAAAGCAAAAGCAAAGTCAAACCCAGGAGAAGCCAAAAGCAGCTGAGTCACAGAGGAATTTCTTTAAATTAGGACAGTGCTGGTAGCAACGTCACATCTCCCAATATTGCCACTCTGCCCTATTCTCCCTTAAGGGCCGTCTTGCCTTGCTGAGGTCCAGGATATCTTCAAAGTCCTCAAAGAAGCTATTTCTCCATGAAACACTATACATCTCAACTATCTTTAAAAGAATATACCATCAAAATATCGCTCCAGTCCTCATCCAACTCCCAAATGCATTGCACTCTCGAGAAAAAGGTACTGAATTTTTATACAAACCATCAAGAGGTAACAGACTCAAGAGAGGAAAAAGCACAGCCTTTAGGGATTTATCAAAATAACCACTGAGAACCCTGCCTTCTAAAGAACAAAGTTCCGTTTTTATTGACTTGACAAGTTAGAAATACAAACCACAAAGACACAGAGATGTATCCTCACTACCATGAGCTCCAACAGAAATTACCTAAGGGCATTGTTAAAGGCAGGAACAAATTCATTTCTGCCTATCCTCTTATTCAAAGAATGTAAATAATATACAAGTAATCCCTAAATTCCAGATCATTTGGATAAATGATCCACAAGTCAAACTCCCAAACAGGCAAGTATTAAGTAGGTTCCATAAATCACTTGTTTCCATCAGGCTTATAGCCGAAAAGAAAGTAAAACCTACAGGAGGTGCACAGGTAAGGCCACCTGCCTAACTTGCCTTCTTCCTAACACTCCTTTATACGTAATTTCAGAATCAAGCCATCACATAAAGCTGAATATAATATGCGCACCTCCATAAACAGGCCAGATGTCTAATTTTCTACTAAATATAGTTAAGTCCTCAAGGTGGTTTATAAAAAGGGATAAAGGAAATAGGGCTTTGGGTAGTTCAAAAATACCTAGATCTTAAAGGCAACATGATAAGTTATATTCTATGCTGCTTTTGTTTAAGAAAGAAGGTAGGAGGAAGAGAGGGAGGGGAACAGAGGGGAGGGGAGGGAGAAAACCCTGTAAGATATAAACAACAAAAACACACTAATTGGTAACTGACTCCCTAAAAAGAAACCTACCTCTGAATCAAAGACTAAGTGCATAATAGGTGTCATCCTTTGAACATTGGGTACTTTTTTCTCTCCTGTCTGAAAACTGAAGACAGGAAGGATACAGCTCTACCTACCTGCGGTTACTGAAGAGTTACTGAAAATACATTTCCTGTGCAAAATAAAACCCAGAATTTAAGAGTAACATGAAAGATTTCTTTTCACAAGATTCTGTGAAGAAAATTCATGAAACAGGCTACCTGATGTATGGCTCACGGTAATGCAAGAGCTGTCATTACAAACAATACCTGTACACATCAACAGGCTAAGTGTGCAAGGGGCATGCAATCCTTGGATATACGAGGCGAGGGTCTGCAAAGAATTCTCGCTTGCACTCAGAGAGGGTTTGAGACCAAGGAACTGAAGCTTTCCCACAAGAAAGGAAGGGAACAACAAGTAAACCAGGCTTACCCTTGGCTGCCAGTTCTCATACTGCTTCTGTAAATTTGCACCGATGGTTTCCAGGGCTTTCTGAGGACCCATTGACAGAGGATCTGCAGAGGAATTGAAAAGGAAAAAGCTCTTTACACATGCACTTCCTCCACTGCCAAAGCTCTCTTTCCAGGAGCTTTCTCTTCCACACTCATTTCAAAGTCACCAATGTAACTTAACTGTGTTTAACCACTTATGGACCTGCTAATAACCACAAAACTATTTTATTAAAACTGCTGCCACCAGGATTGCTTTCCTTCTGACTGTGTTTGTTTGTATTTCAGCACCTGCCACTTTCCTGAACCCGTATTTCTGCTCCTGTGCCATGTTCAGGCTCTGTGGAGAAAGCTTAGCTGTGCTTCTGTCAGGACAGAGATGCTGGCACAAGGGACCACCATGAGGATCACACTGAACCCTCATTCCAACTGTAGCTCTCCTGGATGCAAGGGCAGGAAAGAGAAAGGAAGGGACCAAGGAATGACACATTTTAATAATTTTGCTCTATTCTCTAAATCCTCCCACACAAAAAATCAGTTTTATAAATATACACGTATGTCCTTGGTTTGCAACTTCTAGAGTGGCTTCTAGTGTCAATAGCTCTAATCCAAAGGTTCTCAAACTTGTTTGGTCTTAGGCCTTCCTTCCACTCTTTAAAATGACTGAGGAACCCAACAAGCTTTTATTTATGTGATGGTATCTATTGGTATGTGCTATATTAGAAATTAAGATGAGAAAAACTTTTACTGTATTTATTCATTCATCAAAAGTAATAAACCCCCTATATTTTAACATGAATATAATGAAAAATAACTATGGTTTCCCAAATTTAGTAAGAACAGTAACATTGCTGACATTTTTGCAAATTTCTTTAGTTTCAGGTTTAAGAGGGCTGAGGATTTAGCTCAGTGGTTTCGCCACCTGCTGTGCAAGTGCAAGGACCTGAGTTCGGTACCCCAAAAAAACAAGGTTTAAGAGATGCCCCGACCTTCCTATATGCTTCTGTATTCATCTGTTGCAATGTGAGATTTCAGTTAAGCCCTGAGAGGAAGATCTCCTCTCACACAAATATTTATCAATAGAGAGGTATTTAAATGGAGATATAGCTAGTCAGGGCATTTCCTTTGATACAATATCAAAACTTGTCAGACAGTAACCCCTTTAAGATTACTTGCAATGTAGTACCTGAAGCCATGTCAGTGAATGGGTTCTAGTCCTAAGGATCCTTAAGTGGCTATCTCACCTACAGATGACTTTGTAACGATGGGCATTGGCCACCTGAAATCATTGGTTCAAAGAGCTATGCTGACCTTCTCTATATTTAAAAAAAAAATACTCAATAGGGCTGGGGATTTAACTCAGTGACACCGTGCCTGCCTCGCAGGTGCAAGGTCCTCAGTTCGATCCCCAGTACCAAAAAAGAAAGAAAAAAACCCCACTCAAAACATCACCATGATCTCATCAGAAAAGTCTTCTGAATTCTAATTTTTCATTTGAAATCTCAAATTTTACCACTGGTAACATGACAGGATCATTTTGTTTCTTTTCCTGTCAAATACCCAAGTCTGTGTCATTCCTTCACGTGAAAAGATGTGTGGTGAAAACACCATGAGCCCAGCTCACAGCTGCACCAGCTGCTGAGCTGCTGCCTTCCACCCACCAGCCCTGCTACCAGCCAGCAGGCGCACTGCGGAAGCACTGTCTCCCACCGCCACTGCCCAACAGCCACCCCTACTGCAGGAGCACTGGGCCCCCAATCACTGCGCCTGTTGCAGAGGTGCTGTTCACCAGTCCCTCCGGCCAGCAGCTCCACCACGAAGCAACAGCACTTCCAGCAACATCCCATTTCATCACACAAAAATTTTTCAAAATGCGTTCAGTGGTTGAAATTTAATGAAATTAATACACTCTTCTGTTCTGTCAAGGACAATCTTTTACAAATCAGATTTTTTTTAAACTACAAACAACCAGCAGCACAGAGTTCAGAGTCACTGCTTTGATCTGTGCTAAGGCTCCAGAAGAAGTTATTTTTACCTACACTGCTTTTCCACCATTAGCAAAGGTGTCAACATGGGGAAAGGGGCAAATAACATCTTGATGGTATTATAAAAATAGTTCAAACTCAGGGACTCCCTGGGCCCCACATACCACAATGTGAGAATGGCTGCAAGCATTACTTTCGATAGAGACTCCATTTTCAAATCAGAAAGCATGGAAGAAGTTAGACTGCTGGATGGGAGGGGACCCCCCGCCCTGCAAACGTGTTCTTCACCAATGCAGTCGATTCCAGAGGGTTTGTGCTAAGTGTTAACTACCCCACCCTGTCATACATTCAACCTCTCCCCACAAGTGGGGCCTTTCCACAGGCTTCCAAGCTCAGTTAAGCATACATGCTTAGCTTAGGAGGTCAGAGAATAGGACCAAGGCTTTGAACCAAAAAGCCACTGTAAAGCAGTAACCCCTTCTAAATTCATTGGCTGGCATCTCTGACCTTTTCCTCCCTTTCCCTAAACATCTATGCTTAGATTGCTATTTCTTACATAGCATTTTTCTTTCTTCCAGTCTTAGCCCTATGCCCCCTTGCCTTATTCTCCCAACACAGCTACATCACATATGTATCAAATTAATATTTTGTGTTTTACAATATATCCATGGAAATATTCAATGCTGAGCCAATGAATGTATCAAAACTATACCTTTTCATAGTGTTTGTTTCTGAAGCTTCCCTGTATTGTTTTTTAGTCTCCTTATTTTCCATGAATCTAACAGAATTCTGCCTCAACTCATCCAAAGGATCCCCCGCAAGTATAACTTTCCCCACTCTCTTGGCCACCCACTGGAAACCCCACCTTGGAAGGAGAATGGAAGGTTCCACTTTGTAGAAAGTTAATGGCTCCCAAGAAAAGAGACCTACAGGCAATGATAAAGGACTGACATTCTGTCATCTTGTCATCAGAGTCCCAGAATGATGAATGTAATGCAGAAAACTTCCCAAACTTGTCAAAAAAACAAAAACAGATGCAAGAAGCTCAGTGAACCACAAACAAGGCAAATCCAAAGAAATCCACCTCCAGACACATCATAATCACACTGCTAAAATTTAAAGACAAAGAAACCCCTCAGAGAAAAACCAGATCACAAACAAAGGATCTGGAGTTAGGAAAGCTCTGGGCTTCCTAACAGCACTGGAAGCCAGAGAAAATAGAGCAGTGCCTTCAAAAGCCCCCATGAAAATAATTTTAGCCTACTGCTCAACTTAGAGGAAATAAACAATAAAGGTCTTTTTTGACACACAAACATGCACAAAATCTGTATCTTGTACTCCTTTTCTTCAAAAACAAAAGAAAATAATAAAGGATCCAAAAAACAATAAAGGATCCAAGAAATAAGGAGAAGGAAAAGATGGGGAGGAAAATGTGAGAGCAGGGGAAGGAAGAAAAGAAAGCAAAACAGAGGGGAGGAGAGATCTGCATACGGGTCTAGAGACCAAGGAACCCAATGGGAGTAAGAAGGGCATATTTTTAAAAACAAAACAAAAATGTACCTTTGTGCAAAAATCCTCCCAACTACTTGAGAGTTGAGACAAAAGAAGTCCAAGTTTGAGGTCAGCCTGGGCAACAGAATGAGACCCTGACTCAAAATAAGAAATAAAAATAAAAAGGACTAGGGATGTAGCTCAGTGGTAGAGTGTTTGCCTTGCAGGCACAACTGCCCTGGATTCAATCCCTAGCACTGGAAAAAACAAAACAAAACAAAAAAACTAATATGTTATATGCATTGGAAAAATGGACAGATCTGTAACACATGTAAAAAATAAGTTCACTGCAGTTTCACGGAAAACTTAGCAAATAAAAATAGCAAATTTGTAACTTCAGAGGGGAAAGCACACACAGACAAGAAAACCACTGATCACAGGCACCAAGGGAGGCAGGAGCAGCTTTTTCTTAATACAGCTATTAGTACCATTTGATGTTCTAGCTATGTTCAAGCATTACTTTGATGAAAAATAAAAATCCTAGCATTAAGTAACAGGATCCTATAGCTGGGAGGAGCCTGCACCCTTGAGTATGTCAGAGCTGTCAAGGACGTTTCAAAACAGAGGATCCAGGCCCTCTCCTTTTGGGAATTCTAGTCATAGCTCCCAACGAGGCTGGTGCCCCACAAGCAGCTCTGTCTGAGGGGAACTTGATGAAAACCAGATTCTATCTAACACCTCTGGAAGGCTTGTGGTACAATGTGTTACAATCAACCACAATAAATTACATGTTAATCTTCATTTCTCTCTGTTCTTCAGGAACAAAGTTTTAAGGTCTCAAAATAAGTATAGCAATCCCACTAAGTCAGGAGTAAGCCAAATCACAAGACTAAGTATGGGACAGGGGTAGACAGGGATCTAAAAAGTAAAAATGAACACAAAGGAAACAGAAAACAGCTGTAACAAACAGAAACATTTGCACATTAGGCTGGGCCAGGTATCTGATGAATAGGCAGGCAGCACACAGAGATGGTTGGAAAGCACTAGTTCTTGTAGCTGCACTTAACTGTGCAGCCCCTTCCGTGTTCAGCACCTCATTGCAGTATTAGTGGTCAGAAGAGTGGATGCAGTTTCTCTGTAGAAAGACAGGTCAATCTAGACCTTACCTTAACCAGTGCTTGGCACCTCGTGCATGTGGCTTCAATGTTTTGCACTGCAGCAAGAAAGTTCCTACAGCTTGAACTTCACCCCCTGGGGAGTCCAGCTCTTCACCCACACCATCTTCCTCGGTGTTAGGCCAGAGTGGGCTGTGGGTCACCCTTTTCAGTGCACCTCACAGCACCCAACAGAGATGCTGAGGCCTCATTAGCAGAGGCGGCCTGACAGTGGGAACCTAGGAAGGAACTGATAAACTCAACAGTGAGTGAGTGTGTGAGTGAAACTAAATGAAGTGGGTGGGTGGAAAAGTAGATGGTAATTAGCATTTATATAAAACTTTTTCCTTTTCATAAATTTTCCTACCAGCAAGATTTTCGGCATAACTTTTCTGTATTTCACAACTTTACATCAAAAGGTTTGTGGTCTGGGTCTCCTAACACAAGAGAAGCTGAAGTCCGAACTCTCCAATAACTTGGCCCAAAGTGTAAGGGGGCACGGATGGCACTGGCATCTGACCAGCAGAAAGGGATGGAGTGTTCTCTATTTCTACTTCCTGCTGCCTAGACACACACACACACACACACACACACACACACACACACACACACACGCACCCCACTTCCCTGCACAGTACTCCATGGTGTCCCTGAGAGATGCCTACTGCTTGGGGCTCCCAAGCCTGGTCCTGAGCTTGAAGAGGACAGCCAGGGGCAGGACCACCTAGAGAGGACAGGCTAACCTCTGGCCATGGCAGGGCCTGCCAAGCATTCCCACTCAGATTAGGTGCAGGTAAGAACAGAAGCATAAGCTGCAGCTATCGTGGGGGTGGCTGGCCAAAGGCAGGTGACAAATCTGGGTTTCTGGGCTGCTAATATTGCTCTTGGTCTGGATTTTATGGATGAGATCAGTTTGAGAAATTTACCAAATTCTACACTTGGGTTAGGTGCACTCTTCTATATGTAGGTTATATATCAATAAAAATTTAAAATGAAAACATACAGAACTTACTGCTCAAAGAATCTTTGTACTTCTTTGTACCTCGTATCCAGTAGACAGTTAATAAACATTTGTTAATTGACTTATTAACTGAGTACTGCCTGCTGGATCAAGCATAAATTTCTCTGCATGGCTTTCAAGAACTCTACCACTAATTAGTGCTGTAACCCTGAATGACTAATTTTTGACTGAAAAAATACATAATGACAAAAGGGCTACTTTGAAATTAGGACTGGTTTTTAATGACCATGCTTCATTAATCATAGTATCATCTTTCTGTATTTTATAATGAGTATAAGGTATACAGAGTGAGGGGCCTGTCCCCTCACTCAACTTGAGGGCAAAGCCTGGAGCCATGTGGCTGCAAGAAGCCAGACAGAACTGCTCTGGTAGTGGCAGGACCTACAGCCTTCGAGTGTCTGGGGTCCTGGGGCGGGGGCTAAATTCTACAGGAGCAGTCTTTCACTATCTAGCTGCATCCTACGCACTAGGTCTCACTCCCCACATGTCTACAAAGTAAATTAAGTCCCTGTGTTACCTATGGCTGTTACACCAAAGCCAGGAGCTTGAGGGATTCACAACAGATTCGCAGGGATGGCTGGGGCACCCATTTTAAAAAACAGGCCTCACAGTTTCCACACAACTCACCTGGAAAGGAACAAGGGAGGAGACTCTAAGCAGTTATGCCACCCTCCCTCAGAAAGGGAAATAGAGATACTATTCTAAGACTCCAGTGCAACTGCACAGAGCAAACAGGTTTTGAATGGTGAGTCCCAAAGAGAAAAGGTTCCAACTGAGACAACTGTGGCCCATAGCTGTGCCAGGGCACAGGCAGCCAACAGCCACAGCTAATGGGGACCACTACCCCCAGCGCACAGGGGGCCCAACAGGGCATTAAGCTCAGTCCCTCCAGGGGTGAGTTTGGTCTCCTGTTCCAAGCTTTGCTCTCACCTCCCCATTGGCCCACTTGATACTCCACCAACAGCACTTTCTGAGCCCCAGGCCACTTGACCTTGACTTCCCACAGGCTTCTGGTCTACTCCACTGGTGCCAGTCTGATCTCCCCAGCTATACCCTAAGCACCTAGAAGGCAAAGAGCACCACTCACAGCTCTTCTGTATTCACTACCATGCTTATTAGCATGTGATCTCCACTGGAGCATCCGTTCACCAACCAGAGTGATCTCCTGACTGACCTGATGACTAGGTTCTTTGGAAGAATCAACAACAGAGTTTGTGTAAGTTTTCTGTAATCACCAGAGCTATACAAAAGGCAGCCATCATTATTAGCTGAATGTGGTAGCACACATCTGTAATCTCAGCGCTCTTGGAGTCTGAGGCAGGAGGATTGCAAGTTTACGCACAGTTGGGGGAAACTAAGTGACTCTTCTCAAAAGGAGAGGAGAAGAGGGTGCAATCTCCAGTACCACCACCACTACCCAAAAAAAGACAGTCATTATTTTAGCCCATCTGTACAGGGTCTCTTAATGCTCAAATGTGGATTACGGTGAAAAGAATGCTTTTCTCTCAGGAGTGAAAGAGAAAAAAGGGTTAGGGGTTATAGCTCAGTGGTAGAAGACTTGATTAGACTGCATAAGATCCAGGGATTTATCCTCAGCAGTGGAGAGAGGAGAGAGGAGGGGGAGGAGGGAGGGAGAGGGAGAAGGAGAGGGAGAGGGAGAGCGAGAGGGAGAGGGCCAGTCCAAATAATTCGTTGGAATAACAGGACCTCCACTCATCTTACAAACCTCTGACATTCTTATCTCTCCTGATACACAGCTATCACTAGCTAGCACATATCAAAAAAAAAAAATCTTAGCTAATTACACTTTCTCCTGTTCAGCATTCAGCTTTTTTATGTTCTTTCAAACACAGTTTCCCAACAAAAATGGGTATGTTTTGCTGTTCAGTGGGACTGTGTTTAGTATTACTGCTGTAGCATTTAATGTCAGGCCATAAAACAAAACAGCCTCTCCCCTGCTTTTCTGAAAAGAGACAAGAGTCATTTCCAGGAAGGAAAACATCAGCCTTAAACAGCCAGAGGAGTGAGGAGCAGGGGTAGGAGAGACTTTGACTGCTGGCTATGTCAAAGCCACAGGTGCAGGAGAGCTCAAGACACCCCTACCCCTGCTCTGTCCAACCAGCTTCTGAAGACATGGGCACCAACGGCTCACTCTGAAATTCACTGCCCACATCCAGCTGTCTGGGAAGTCACGGTGGGGAGGAGTCTCCATCTATCAGTGAAGCTGCATCCCCTTCCTGTGCAGCAGCGCTTCCCTTCCTGCTTCTCCCTTCACAGACACCAACACGTGCTTCCCAGGGGCCTCTGGAACAAAGACTCTCCACAACGTGTGCGTTAAGTGGTATGTGAACAGGAGCACAAAGACAGACTGAAGTGAGCTGAAGGTTCTAAGCTTCACCCACACCTCGACCCTGAGATCTGAGCAGTTTCAACCCAGCACAGGCCAGCTCAGCCTCCCTGCTCCACAAGGCAATAGCCGTGCTCACAGCTTCCAGTGGAACACAAAGGATGAGCTCGGGTGGCTGCTACCTGTCACCATGAATGTTTAATTTATTAAATAAAACAGGGTCCATCCTGCATTCAACCATCAGACTTCTGCTTGAGAACCAACTTTGAGCAGGGTCCCACAAGGCCAGCACACTTCAAAACAGGGCTGATTGGGGTATGTTTGCTATGCTTCTCTGTAGCTGGCCACACAGGCCACTCAGTAGGAGAGATAAGACTCAGAAATCGTGGTGTTGTTGTGTTGTGGAGGGGGAGAAACACTAAGGTTGGTCTGAATGGATCCTTCAAAATTCATATTGGAACTTAGACTCTAATGAGACAGTAAAGACATAGGGCCCACGGGAAATGATTACATCATTAAGGGCAGGCCCCGCAGGAATGGGATCAGTGAGCTTATAAAAGGGTAAGGTGGGGCTTTTTTCTCCTGTCCCCTCCGCCATGTGAGGATAGTGTTCAAGACTCCATCTTGGAAGCAGAAATCAGGCCCTCAGCAGGCCCCAGCCTTGCCCTGATCTGCACAGAGCATGAGGGAGGTGCTTTCATTAGCGCCAATCTCCAGATGAGGAACCAAGCATGAGACAGTTGAGCAAGTGCAGCACAGCTGGAATGAACACAGCTGCAGGCCCAGAAGTGCAAAAGCTGCTGATTTCTGGCGACGAAGTACAAAATGCTAAGGCCAAATATAAAATAACAGACTACTGCCTTCTAAACTGCAACACCTTTGCAAGTTACCTGATCCCACCAACGCTGTAAGGGAGGCGTCCTCATGCCTCTCCCCACCCACCTGCTCTGATTTTGAGAAAGGCATAAGGAGCCCACCACCTACGCCAGGTCCCATCGCCTGTCACTAGGAGCCCCTCTCCTCGCCTCCCCAGCCAGGCACCTCACGACCTGCACAGCCTCACCATCCTTTCTCTTTGGGCCACTGCAATTTACCTGCTGCTCCTCACCCGCTTTCAGCCTGACAGAGTGGATGGACCAGGAGCCCCTCCGGGACTGCCCCTGTCCCCTCACCCTCCTCAGCATTTTCTCTGTAACCCCAGCGTCCTAACTGTTCCCCTGCCTCTGGTCACTGTTCCCACCACGCAGGTGGCCTTGCCAAGTCTCCGGCCAGCTTTTTTATAGATGCAGAAAAAGCACATGTCCTTCTCAACTCAAAACACTTTGGAATTATTACAAAGTTGATTATATTCCTAAATTGTACAAAAAAAATGTAGACCACAATATTCATTTGCTTAGTCTATTATTTTCATTTTCATTAATGTTGTATAAATCGTGACCAAAGATGCTGGGGGGGGGGGCCGCAGGTGAAAGAACCCTGGAGAATCTAATAAAAACCAAGGCTGGGGCAGGGATTTAGCTCAGTGGTGCCTCCGCCTGCCTCCCAAGCACAAGGTCCTGAGTTCGATCCCTGGTACCAAAAAAAAAAAAAGTGTAACTCTATCCTCAGACACCCCCACCCACACATCCTAGCAGGGCCACACAACTTTAGCAAGGCCGCACATCCTTAGGAGCTCACATAGAATCCAGGAGCAATGCTTGTCCTAGAACACCAAATCATAAAGAGGGAGGAAATAGAAACAAATGATTAAACCCAGCTGGGGTAAGGGATAAATGGAGTGGAAACAGTCCGTGGAGGCTAATAAGTCGACATCAATCAGCACTATTACCAGGGGAGAGCAGTGCGCTGAGAAAGCATCTGAGAAAACTGGCCACAGAAAACCCTGGGCATGGGGACCTGGGGCCTGGGCTGGGGGCAGGGCAGCTGTAAGATAAAGACTGCCACCCCAAAACATACACAGTAAGACAGGCACAAAAAGCATCAAAAGCCACCCTTTTTTTTCAAATGAAAATAATTTATGCTTTTTGTTAAAGTAATAAAAGGAAGTTGTGTTTTAGCTCAGGAGGTAGAGGGCTGCAGAGCTGGGGAGGGTAGCCCTGCTCCTATCAACAACAGAAAGGTACATAATCAACATCATAACTTTTCTTGTGCTCATCAGACAAGAGACTACAGCCAAATAAACTGAATTCCCTAAGACTACCACCCTCGGACAGAGACCAGACACCTGTACCACACACTCACAGCCCAACTGTGGGCCAGCATGGCAGTGGGGAGCAGCCAAGCTCCAGAACAAGAGGGGCTCCCACCCCACAGTCGCTCCACTGGGTGTCCTGCAAAACCACAGGAGTCAGGGAGAGGAACACTCCCCCACCCAGGGCAGCACCCTGGCCCCACCTGCCTCCACAGGCCTTCCTCCCAGGGCAAAAGCAGAAGCCCCAGGCACAGGCGTGGAGCCTCTGCACCTGGAGAGAAATGGAGACAAGGCCTGTCTTGCTCAGGATGGGTACAGGGAACTCCAAGACACAGTAAAGAGTGTGGAGAACGCTGTGAGGGAAGAGACCAAAGCCCCACTGTGGAGCAGGGCACAGAAAACACCTTGGGCACAGAATTAGGCAGAGGCTGGCAACCACAGGGAGAAGATACTGGGTCCAATCCTCGGGATCAAAAAAATAATGGCTGGGAAATTTTAAAAATCAAGACATCAAGCTACACATCTAAGAATCTCAAAGAATCTCAAGAAGAATAAAACCGCAAAACCAAACAGCACAGTTGTCATACACCAACTATTAAAAAATCTAAAAATTAAAAGAAAAATTTGAAGACTACCAGAGAAAAAACATACAGAGACACAAAGACAAGAATTACAGCAAACTTCTCATCAAACACCGAGCCAGAAAACAAGTGTCTGTTTCGAAGCTCTGAAAGAAAAACTGTCAGCACAAAATTCTATAAACAGGAAAAATATCTTGTAATAATAAAGACAATTCTTCAAACAAAAATCTGGGAAATTCAATGCCTGCAGACCAGCAGTGCAAGCAATGTGAAAGGAAGTCTTGCAGCAGAATGACTAGGACACCAGATGGAAAATTAGACCTAGTCAAATAAAAGGAATAGTCCCCAACCAGGTTCGATGGTACACACCTGTAATCCCAGCACTGGAGAGGTTGGGGCAGGAGGATTCCAAGTTGAAGGCCAAGCTGGACTACATAGACAGTTCAAGGCCAACCTGATTACACTACACGATCCTAAGAAAAAAAATCTAAACAAGAAAGAGTTCCCAGGGCCGGGGATTTAGCTCAGTGGTTTCGCCGCCTGCTGCGCAAGCACAAGGACCTGAGTTGGATCCCCAGTAGAAAGACAAAGAAAGAAAGGAAAGAAAGAAAAAGAAAGAAAAGAAAAGGGGAGGGGAAGGGAGAGGAGGGGAAGGGAGGGAAGGGAGGGAAGGGAAGGGAAGGGAAG
>NW_004624801.1:9689930-9742022 GCF_000247695.1 Heterocephalus glaber | reverse complement strand
ATAATTTGTATTATCACTTATTTTAAGTATTAGTGTCAATAATGCTATTTATATTTAATTATGTATTAATATTATTTTATAATTCAATATGTTAATTGTATGTTGCAACAGACATATTAAATGTGTCCATATGACTGATAACCTTAACTGGGGATTATTTGGGGGGATAGTACTTATATTATGAGCATCCTAAAAACAATCATGCTGGGGCTTATTTTCTAGTTAGGTCTCAGAAAAATAATTTTTAAAAGATCTGGGGGCTGCAGCTCAATGTAAAGACCCCAGGTACAATGCCCACTACCACGCCTCCTCCCCCAAAAAATCCTGGGAAATTTTCCTTAGAGTCCTCTGGTGCTAGATGTATTTTGAAACTCAAAATTTTTTAGATTTAGGAAAGGAAAATCCAGAATCTAGTCCTGAGACCATATGTCATGTGAAACACTCAGAAAGGTCTGGAGCAACACTTGCATTCAAAAGCACTAACATTTCCAAGATTCAGCCTCTACTGAGTAAATAAAGACTATCAATGCCTCACCCAAGCTCAGACAAAGTTTTGCCCCCAAAGGTGTTATGGAAACACCCCAGGGCTGGAGGTCCATGCCTCAGAATTGCACATAAGGACCTGCAGACCTGTTCACCCCCTACAGGCAAATGTGGGCTACCTCCCTGGTTAGAAACACAATGCCTGTCACTTTCCAAAGAATTCAAACCAAATCACAGAGGATTTCTTTATTGGCATCTTTGTACTTAATGGATTTGACAAAACCATCTATTTTTTAAAAGACACAGGTGACTAGGTGGCATGACCAAACTAGAATATATGCTGATGTGCCATGATATCTAAGTCACTACTGTGCAGAATGAAGAAACGATGTGAGTCAAGCTGCCCAACCACTGGCATCTGTTCTGGTACTGAGCGTGGCTCATACATAAACAAGTGAGTGCGTGCAACAGAGACAGACAGCGGGACGAAGGGTTTACTGCGGATGTCATAACACACATTATTCCCCTGCTTGTCTGAGGACAGAGCCACCCACTCCCAGGAGCCTTCATTAGGACTTGGAGCATCAAGAAAAACTCTGAGCAGAGCTGAGGCTACACAAATGTATAATTTATAAAGAAAGTCAGAAACTAGAACACATAGCAAAGAGAAGAGGAAAGGGGGAGATGGGTAATCAGGTTGTTCAAGAGAAGGAAAAACCAGTTGGCCCCTAACTCCCATCCCCAAAAGACAAACAATAGAAAGAATCACATCAAACTGAATTCCTGCAACCAAAGCCTGTAACACAAAACAAGATTACCATTGCCAGTAGTGCTAGCTTGGGAGAGTTCCTAATTTATTTTCAATATTCCTTTGTCCCTTTCTATGGGAATTAAAAATGAGAAGAGAGTTTCCAGAATTTAGGGAATCAGTTTGTTTCTTGAGCCAGAAGGCTAATTTAGGTTTCAGTGTGCTTTTTTTTTTTTTAAGGCCAAACTCTGTCTATATTTCACTGATTTAAAAATATCTTTCTCTTGTTGGGTGTGGCGGCACACGCCTGTAATCTCAGCACTTGGGAGGCTGAGGCAGGAGGATTGCTGTGAGTTTGAAGCCAGCCTGGACTACATAATGAGTTCAAGGCCAGGTTAAACTATACAGCAAGACTCTGTCTCAAAAAAAAAAAAAAAATCTCACTACTCTTGTAAAGCAGCCTAATACAAAGGAAAAAACAAGCAGTAGATCTTCCTCAAACCACTGTTTTTCTCTCTAGTTCTCTCTTTCTTCGCAGTGGTGGGGCTTGAACCCAGGGCCTTGTGCATGATAAGAAAGTGCTCTACTACTCAGCTGCATGTCCAGCCCAAAAGATAGATTTTAAACATCAAAGTCAGGAAGCCTTGTCCACTGCTGCTACCTCAAACGTGTGTGCCATGGCCCTTACATTTCTCACAACTTGTATTACAAAAACTGCTCAGGAGACTTGGATGAGTTTGGTTCCAACATCAGAGACCCCTGAGAAACTTACATTTCTAAGAGTCTATATAAAGAACTGCATACAAAATAAGTCTCAAAAAAAGAGCCATTATGGCCCGGGGGGTTAGCTCAGTGGCACCACACCTGCCTCACTAGCACAAGGTCCTGAGTTCAATCCCCAGTACCCGCCCCCCCCAAAAAAGAGCCATTATAGCTTTAAAATATTACAAGCTGGATGTGGTGGAACACACCTACAATGCCAGCACTAAGGAGGCTGAGGCAGGAGGATCGCCAAAAGTTTGGGGCCAGCCTGGGCTACATAGTGAGTTCAAGACTAGTCTGAACTATATAGTGAGACCCTGTCTCAAAAATAAAATAAAATAAGCTTCTATACCAAATATACTTTTGTGGCTCCTTCATGACAGATGCCCAGCCCTGGTCCACATCTGAGACCTGGGTGGTTGTGTCCAGGGGGCTTTAAATCATATCCACCCTGAAAGCCTCATGGGTTGCCAGTCTATGCCCAAGAGGCTGAGCAAGTAACTGGGAACCACTTCTGTCTCTCTTCTTATAACACCTTATGGGACATAGTTAAGGGCAAATGGTACTAAGGACATATTCAACACATTATGGAGCATGTGTTAAATGTCGTGTTATAGAACAGAAAATTAGCCATAAAAAGCAGCCCAGTGGTAGAGTGCTTGTGTTAACATGTATGAGGCCCTGGATTCAATTCTCAGTAATAAAACAAACAAACAAAAATCTGTTTTCAGGTTGCACAACTCTGTTAATAAACTCTGCTGGCAAAGGAGTAGACTGTGTGGTATGTGCATTATATCTCAAGCTGTTAAGACATTTTCAAAGAACATTAAATGGCATGAGACATAGTTCAAACCTAAAGGAGTGAAAGGAAGGTCTAAGTCTGTGTCCATAAGTATTATTCCAAATGTGCAAATAGAGCATGCAAAGGTCACAAAATGAAAACACAAGGTATCAGAAGTGGTTCTGATCTCCAAGCAGGAGAAAACGCGTACGATTCCTCTGCTTCTTTGTATGTGGCCCTTTCCTGTGTGCTCTTTCCAATTTCCTACTATAAACACAGCTCTCTTCTGTAAGCAAGGAGGAGTTTATCAAAATGATTTTACCTCCATACTCAAGGCTTTTTTCTCAAGTGTGAGTGCGTATACACAACTTTCATTCCACTCTGAAGATACAAGAAATGCCTAGCTTGGTTGGCTGAGCTGGGAGTAACAAGTGAGCTGGGACAGCTTTGGGGACTGTCTTGTAGGCCCAGCTAGCACTCTGAGACGAAGCTCTTTGTCATGTATTCCTGAGAACTCTGGTACTGCAGTCAACAAGCAATGGGTCTTGGCAAAATAAGTACAGTGAAAGGCTCTAATACAGGTTTTGTCTGCTCCTTCCCAGTTCAGAACACAAGAAAAAGCCCTCTGTTAAATGCCTTTCAAGGGAATAAGCCTTTCCTACTCAATTCACTGGTTCCAAGGCTTTGAGATTGCTTTTGACAAAATGCTCAACTGCAGCTTTACTATTCCTAAGGTATATTAAAATTAACAACATTGCCATGGGACTGACTCATTCATTAGGATAAATTTTCCTTCCCTCTTTATCATCCAGCAATATGTTATCCACGGTGCAGGTTTCAAGAAAGCAATCCCAAGACAGCAACAGAAATGTGGAGCCCCACGCAGGCTAAAGACACAAGCCTAGAGGATTTTACAACGCAAGTCTTGCAAAGCCGAGGGAGCTTTGCTCTGCTTCCATACCAGCCTCCTGGCTGGGCCAACATGACTTATGAAGCTGTCCCCAAGGCCCTGGCACTCACATGGAAGGAGTGGGAAGGATTCTGACAACAGGGGCCTTAGAGAAAGGCATCTCACAGGAGCTGGCCAGTGGCCCACCACAGCTGCCAGGTAGAAATGTGGCAAAATGGATGCTTTTGGGAAGACAACTAGCAAAGCCTGGAAGAAAATGGAGGAAGAGAAATTAGCCATAAAGCATTAGGGTAAAGCAGAAAGGCCTGAGCTAGGTGAGGCAAGAGTGGAAAGGGACAAGAAAGAGAAGGATTTCTATTTCAAATAGAACAGGTGATGGTGGGTGCTGAAGTGGGCATCAGAGATGAAAGATAAATAAAAAAGATCTTACATGGCTGACCCCAGTAACAAGGCATCCAGCAGGGGAACCACAGCAGACCCCACCTTCTGTCACGCTCATGATCCTTCTAACACCTGCCACATATGTGACCACCTCCCACAGCTGGGCCACCTTCCTAGGGTAGAAACAAAAACAACTATGTTTTCAGACTCTTCATCAAGGGCTGCATGTGACTAGGTCCCTGTAACCCATGATGCCAGCCAAGAATCTGATTCTGAGCCCTCAACGCCAGGCCACTGCCCCAAGTGGATGAGTAATCTACTACTTCTTTGGGAGGCAGCTGCAGCTTCTGTAATTCCTCCCAGTGTCTCTGGATGCAGCACTATAACTCCAGGTTCTAGCTTTGGGTCCTACAGATTCTTCGACAAATTCCTTTCTGCTTAATCTAGCTAGAGTGGGTTTTCATTGCTTTTTCTGAATGGCTTTGCCACCAACATAAAAATGATGGCTTAGCAAAGCAAACCTTACCTTAGTAAAATAATGTCAGAAAGCCCTACTGAGACTGAATTACTCCAAAGAATTCTAAATGAGAAATTACCACAGGACAGGGCCAAAGGTAGAAAGGATTATAAACAAGAAATAACAAAATTTCAATTTCTTCCCAAGTCCTGGTGATAAAGCCGACAGCACATACGAATATCCTTTGGGGATTATCGACCACTAAACCCTGCTGACAGCAAACCAGGGTCTAACAATCAAGCCTGTGGCCCAGATTTTACAGATACAAGCTATACACACATCTTCATCAGCTGCCGCACAGCCTCCCTTGGCTACAACTTCTAAAATGTGAGTAGTGAGATATTTTCTACAGCCTGCTCTTCTCTATATGGATGTCTTCTTGACATTCGTGCAACTCTAATGGCCCCAAACATTCTTTCTTTAACATTTCTCTATCTGGTCTGATCTGACACAACGGAATGCAGATGGCCATCCTTCAACACCTAGGTCTCTCATCTGTACACAGGGCCTGTGCCTTATGCAGGGTTTTCTGAAAGAACTACTAAGAATGAGAACCAAATATTCCTGAAGGAGTCACAACAATAACTCATAAAAAAATCTTTTCTTGGTGCATTAATTTTTTTAGAAGAAAACTCAAACAGAACCTCAAAAATATCTGTCCTTATTTAGACTGGTTATATTTTCTTTAAAAAAGAAAACCAGTTCAAAAATGACATTCTTCAGGAAACATTTCAAGCAGGAATAAGGTGGGCCCTCTGAAACACGGATGGTGGCTCTTCACCGGGGAGGCCACTGCTCAGTCCCCACGAGGTGGCCTGAGCATGCTGTCAGGCTGCAGCCCTGGTGTAGCAAGTACTGTTTGGGGCTGGGTTCCCTCTAACTGAGGGCAGGTCCACCAGGCCTTGCTTGTCTTTGGATCTCCACCACCTGGAACCCTTGCTGACAGGGAGAGTGTTGGATTTTTGTGGAAGTAAGACCTCCATGGTACTAGAGCGCTGCCTCTGGGAGAGGTTTTCCACAACACCAGGAAGAATCTCCATGTTCCTCCTGAGTCCTAGGACAGGGGGTCTAGTCATGTAGTCACATCCAGGGCACAAGAGAAGACCAAAGTGGACACTGCATCCTCTGCATGGTCACTTGTCTAGAACACACGGTCCACAAAAATCACACCGCCTCAATACTGCTTCCCACTGTTAAACCTAGAGAGCCCGTGAACCCACATTAATCTTTTAAATTATTATTAAATTTATTTCTTGCTGGGCATGGTGCCACATGCTTATAATCCCCGCACTCTGGGAGGCTGAGGTAGAAGGACTGGAAATTCAAGTTCATCCAGGACAACTTAGCAATTTAGCAAGAGCCTGTCTAAAAATAAAAAATGTAAAAAGGGCTGGGGATGGAACTCAGTAAGAAGGCCTTAGGTTCAATCCCCAGTACTACCAGAAAAAAAACATATATTTCTTGATTCAGGGTGCTTTTCTTCTCCTGAAGGCTTTGAATAAGAGAGGAGGGTGGTAAGGGAGACTTGTTTTTTGGTACTGGGGATCAAATTCGGGTCCTTGCACTTGCGCAGCAGGCAGCGGAACCACTGAGCTAAATCCCCGGCCCCAAAAACATATATTTCTTAACTGACATAAAAATTTAAAATTATGCATATTAATGAAATACCTTTTGCTATTTCAACACATGCATATACTCCATGCTGTTCAAATCTGGGTAAATAATACCTATTTCCTGAAACACTGATCATTTTTTTGTGGTGAGGACACTCAAATCCCTTTCTTCTAGCTCTGTGGAATATACAAATCACCATCTGCAGTCCCCCTACTGTGCAGGAGCACAGAACTTCCTGCTCCTACCTAACTGTAACGTACTGCCCACTAACCAACCTCTCCCCAGCTCTGATACGAGCTCTCCAGAGTGTCCATATGTGAATGCTATTAAATATAAACATTAAAAAACAAGTCACAAGAGGCAGGGATTCTGGGTACTCATTTCAAATGTCTTCATTAAATGCCTGTGGCCACATGAAGATGGCCACCAGTCCTAGAGACACCATGATGAACAAGGTGCTGTCCCATCCAGTCCAAGGAAGGAGACACATGGTGGACTCCCTTCCAGAATGGCCAAAGTTCCGTAGAGTCTCCCCAGAATGGCTCAGAAGTAATGCTGTTCAGCAGAACTAGGGAACACTGCAAGGAAAAGCAACATTCAAACCCACAGGGAGAATTCACAGGTGCACCAGAAGTGCTAAGTAGCTCAGTGCCAGGAGCAGAGGCACTGCAGGGATGCTCCACACAGGGTGAAGACAGTGACTAGACTCCCAGAGAGAAGCGGGTGATGGGGAGGCTGCCCACCCACCACACCAGGGAGGGAACACATTGTAGAGGGAATTATCCACAGAGGGTGCTAGTTCTGCCTCTGTACTGATGGTGACAGACAGGGACCTCTGAGATGCTATGTATAAATACACACACACACACACACACACACACACACTCATACTCACATATATTACTCCTCCTTAAAATTTCCACTGGTCTTACATCTTTGACAAATGATTTCCAAGTCAGCTTCAATTAAAAGTTCAAAGGAGCGCCGGGGATTTAGCTCAGTGGTTCTGCCGCCTGCCTCGAAAGCGCAAGGTCCCAAGTTCAATCCCCAGTCCAAAAAAAAAAAGTTCAAAGGAAAATACTAATACTTTTCTTTGTACTATAACACAACACAAGCTTCAGAGAAAACTTTAGTCACTGCTATAGTTTGGATGTTGAATGTCCCCAAAGGTCCACGTGTTAAAGCCTTGTTCATCAGATGGCAGCACTGGGAGGTGCTGTGGATTTGTAAGAGGTAAGGCCTAGGGGGTAGGGAGTGGTCCTCAGGTCACTGGAGGTGTGCCTTCACTTGGGGGTTATGCCATCCCAGTCTTGCCCTGTCTCTCTCTGTTCCTGGCTTGTGAGACGAGTGGTTTGCTCCAACACATGCTCCCACCATTGCCACCTGGTGTTCTGACCAAAGGCCCAAAGCAATTGGGCTGCCTGATCTTGGACTGGAACCTCCAGAATGTTGAGTTAAATAAACCTTTTGCCTTTGTAAGTGAATTGCCTCAGATATTTCATTAGAGTAAGACAAAGCTGAATTAATTCAGCCACAAGGAAAAGGTTGAGATGATCAGAATGGCTTCAGACACCTCAACACTGGAAGCGAAGTAAACTAGATTTCAAGCCTACAATGTAATACCCAGTAAGTTAAGGGTGAGAGTTGAGAAAAATTAAAAATATTTTTAAACTCCCCTTTTTAGAATAATAGTGAACTCTTCTAAGTTAAAATTAATCTATTCATGGTGTACAGAGAAGTAATTAGCAATGCTTCGGAGTACCCTTGCCAAAAAAGCTTAACCTGGCCAATCACACCTCCGGACTGAATTCCTAGTCTGCAGAAAGGGCGGGGAACAAAGAAACAAATCAAATGACAGACATTGTGGGGAAACCCTCAACAAACCTAATACAGGACACACTCCAGCACAACCAGCCCAGACTGTCCTTCAAGAGTCAATGTCATTTAAAAAGCAAGTTATCAATTTAGAAAAGACTAAAGAGATGGGAAAAAAATGAAGAGATCTTGCTTCATTAAAAAGAAAAAACTGTAGAAGATATTATTGGTGCAGCTGGGGTATTTGCAAAGAGACTAGATGTGAGTAGTACTGTGGAGCTATGCTAGTTTTCCTGGGAACAATACTGGTATCGCAGCCCCACAGGCAAAAGATGGCTTTATTCCTAGCAGACGCTCAGATACGAAGGGAGAAAGTCAGGATGCAAGCTACAGACTGTCACATGATTCAAAATCACACAGGCCGGGGATGGAGATCAGTGGTGCCGCGCAAGGGCCTGAGTTCAATCACCAGTACCAGGGGGAAAAAAAACAAAACAAAGAACACAAAACATGAGAGAAAGAGCAAATCGGGCAAAATGTACACAACTCCCGGGTCTAAGTGGAGGGCAGGAGGTATTCATAGCACTGTTCTTTCAACTCTTCCAGTTGTAGAAACATTTTTCAGAAGCAAGACTGGGAAGCAATCCACATTGAGAAAAACAAAACTATTAACAAGAATCCAAGTAAAATGCATTCTGTTGCTTGAAACTAGTTTCAAGGAAATAAAAAGCACTTTCATTTCCAAGAAAGGATGGCTCTAAAAACTGTTACACTCACCAGAGTGCGCATGCATCTACAGCAATCTACGACGACTCACAGATAAACCAGGGGATAGCCATATTCAAACCCTCTTGTAAATAAACTGACAGGTGGCGAGACAGGGCCTTCTGGCAGAGCACTCTGCAGGCTCTTCTCCAGGAGAAGAGCACTGACAAGCCAGTGGAAGCACTGCTTCAGTGGCCTTCTCTCTCAGTGAGTCCCACCATAGAAATCCCACTTAGGCTCTGGTGAAGAGCACATCAGGAGCCCTACACACTCACCCTGCCTGGGAGCGCCCCCCAATCTCACCCAGAGTCTCGCAGCTAGCTTCCACTTCCCCTGTCCCCAAGCAGAGGTGCTGGGCAGCTCCCTCCTGGCACATGACCGTCCTGTCACTGAGATGGCAGGCGGCACCGTGCCTCACCGTGTCCTAATTACTAACCACACACAAGAAGCCCACCATACCCTTCCCACTTACAACTTACCCTGCTCACTTTAAAGGGCCATGGTAATCAACAATGGAAATGCTACATGTTACATGAACAAAATTCAGGAATGTTTTCTGTCTGTATCATCGCTATGCTCATAACTGAGCCTTTGCTCCATGAACCAAGAATACTAAGCAAAATATTTCACATTTTGCTTGGCTGAGTGTATAACAAATGAATATGGTAAAACAAGCAAACAAGAGGAGGAGGGAGAAAAGGGGCAGGGTTGAGGGGATGGGGAAGAGGAGGAAGAGGAAATGGGGGAGGAGTTGTAAAAGGAGGCAGAGACTGCAGAGGAGAGGAGGCAGTGAAGCCACAGCACAGTTCGCAGGATGTTACCATGGGGAGAAAGTGGAGGAAAGTACACGGGGTCTCTGTTATTCATCAAAATGCATATGAATCTACAACTATTTAAAAAGTTTAATTTAAAACAGAAAAGTATCCAGTCTCTCTTTCCTCTTTGCCTAGCTGAAGACTTAATCTTGAGATGTAGTCCCCCACCCCAGAGCATATGACAACACTGGTGAAATATGAGTCATATCACAAGACGTGGATTGTATTAACCATGCGCAGCCATATTTCACGCAAATCATGTGTGCGCGTGTGTGTGCATGTGTGTGTGTGTGGGGGGGATGCTAGGAATTGAATCTAGAGCCTTTGCCCTGACCACATGCCCAGCCCCTTTTTTATTTTTTATTTTGAGAATCACTAAGTTGCCCAGGCTGGGCTTAAACTTGGAACCTTCCTGGCTCAGCCTCCTACAGTACTAGGAATACAGGTGTGTGCCACCATGTCCAGCTTCCAAATCCATTTTTTAAAAAGCCTACTCATGTCTCTCCTGGCCCCCACACCAAGAGTAGGTCCACTGTGCTCAGAAGCAGACCACAGGCTCTGCTGGTCCTGACAGTCTGAGCGGCTCCGTGCCCTCGGTGGGCCGGCCCACCCTCCCACACTTGCCTAGGTATGGGATGTTTCTGTCAGCCCTGGGCACCAGGGACACAGGCAGGCGCACCACAGGACTTCACTTTCCGGAATAACAGGAAACAGCAAGCACATTAGCAACTCTGCCCCTGGGATAATTTTCTCATTCTTCGCCTCTTTCATCGAAAGACTGGCTCATTATTTTCTTTAATGATATTATCTAAATTTATGAAGACTGAGAAAATTACTTTAACCACTTTTGTAATGCAAATATATTTTATAGGTACTTAATATTTAATTACAATTCAGGGATGTTCTCACAAAAGCAACTCTCTGCCAGCATTTAGTATCTGCATAGAACATAAGCTTAGGAAAGTTCAGTTTCTACCCAGTACTTAATATAAAATTTTAAAGAAATGTCTTTTCTTCTCCCTACTTCCCCTTGCTGACTACAACTACAGCAGGTTTCAGTATTCAGTTGAAAATGCCTGACTGTAAGCGGTGATATATATGCAGATATTCTCTTTTTAAAAAAACCTTTTATTCTCTGTTTTAGAGAGAAAAGTCAATTCCAAAAAAAAGGTAAATTAGCACCTATGCTGAGCAGAGCTAACACGGCAGGCTTAACCCACCCCCCCGTAAAGGCCTGCTCACAGGCGAGGCCCTTGGCTGGACTCTGAAGGTGGACTTTGGGTGGTTCCCACAGTCTTAAAAATGAGTGGCTTGCTGGGCCTCAACTGTACAAACAATTCGTGCCAACTCTGGGAGCCTAGACTTTTGGTGCCTCCCAGGCAGAAGCTGCCCACGTGACAAGTGTCCAATAAAAACGCTGGGGGCTGAGTCTTAAGGAGCCTCTTAGGTTGTCCACCTGTGTTATCCTAACTTGTTCCTCGGGAGATCGAGCCCATCCATGTAGCTCCAGCAGGAGAGACCCTTGGAAGCTCATGCCTGGCTTCCTCTGGGCTCTTTTTGTCCTTTCACTGTAATGAACCACAGCCATGAGTACCATTTGCTGAGTCCCACGCATCCTCCAAATGATTCATAAAAGCAGGGGACACCAAAAGCTAACTAACTTTCTCTCCATCATTCCTTTAACCCTTCCAAAGATGTACCAACCCCCACCAATGATAAGCTGCCCTACAAACAGGCTTTGTCAGAAATGTACCCCTTCTTCAGCCCAATATTCAGTACCTGTCAGTACTCAACTACAAACCGCACCTTCCTCTAGCACTAAAGCTCTTAGGTAACTACCTATGCCAAATTGTTCTTCATCCAGAGCTCTCATCACTTATGAGTTTCTGGATAGGCTTCTTGGCTAGACAATAAGATAAATTAATTTAAAAATTATTTTCAAGGGCCGGGGTTTTAGCTCAATGGTTTCGCCACCTGCTGCGCAAGCACAAGGACCCAAGTTCGATCCCTGGTACCAAAGAAAAAAAAATTATTTTCAATTTTACTCAACAAAGACCACAGATCAGATTGTCTAGGTAAAAGTGAGATCATCCTTACTGAAAAAGATGTTTTCTCACTGCAAGACACAGACAATGTGATGAGGGAAGCAGGTGGCAAACCCAAGTTCCACAGTGGTTCCTGCTTTTCACCATGCATCAGGGAAACCCGGACACAGACGCGAAAAGGAATGGTGCAAGGCATACACCTAGGACAGCTGTGAAGCAGATGGCCCAGAAAACATTCCTCAGCCACGGCAGCAAAACATGGGATGAGCTGCTGGCAAAGCCTAATGACAACTGAAGTGCATGAGATGAACACGTCTTGGCTCAGCACCTTGGCAGCCATCTCTGGTACTACAGCCGAGTGCTGTGGTGCCAGAGGCAGGGCAGATTCTACATGCTGTGGCTATACAATAAACTGCCCAACACTCAGCGATATAAAACAATCATTTTATTGTTCTCAGAGTCAAGGGTCAGGAATTCAGAAAGGAAACAGAGGAGAAAGCTTGTCTCTGCCCCACAGTACCAGGCCTCGGCTAACAAGGTGCAAAGGCTGGCACTGAACTCTCCCCGAAGCCTCTTTGCTTGTATGCCTGTGGTTTCCTGGTAGTTGACAGTAGCCATGGCTGGCTCAGCTCAGCTGTCAATGGGAATGACATGTGGCCTCTTCATGCAGCCTCCCCAGTGGGACTGGTTGTACCATGTAGTCAGGTTCCAAAAGTGAATGAGCGTTCCCAAGAGAACCAGGTGGAAGGGGTATATATCGTCCTCAGCCCCAAGCCACAGAACACCATTTCTACCACAATCACAGCCTGCCTTGCTTCTCAGTGGAAGGAGGTTCAGTCATTGCAGGGGGATGTGCAGGCTAGGAGATACTGGTCTGGTCACTGCTAGAAAATAATCTTACCACAGTGCACCCTCCAGCCACCACAATTCATATCTGCCCATGTAATACTGCACTGGAACTCTTCAACACCCCCAAGGCCATCTGATACCACCTCATCTAAATCACCTAAGTTGGTTAGAAGTCAAGGGCAGCGGAACATGCAGTTCCTCAAGCCCAGTTCCTTCATTCCTGTTTGTCCACATTCAGATCTAAAGACCTCTGTCCTGGATAAACCCACACCCCATAAAGAAAGATGCCAGTCACAGTCACCACTAGGCAGGCACATGCACCACTACATGGACTATGGGGCTCACCACTACGGGTCTGGGCTCTGATGTACTTCACTTTCCTAACAAGCAGCCCACCTTTACAACTGGGTGGTTTTCTCAGCCTACTTCCTGTTCCTAGAAGATTAGGGGTCTGAAGACCTCTTTTCATTTTGTATTGTTTCTGATCTGTTCAGTCCAAGCAGACACATAATTTCTTTTAAAACGCTGTAAGATTTTTATCAATTTATAACCCACTGTACTACACAAAACCATAAAGAGAGGAGCCCTTTTCTACCCTGGCTCTCTCGGAGGCCAGGATAGTGACACCCTTCAGCAACTCAGAGCAACTCTGCAAGCCTTCCCTCCATGGCACAGGCTGCTGCTACACTGAGACTACAGCTCTGAGGCCCTGGCAAAGCAACCCACAGCCAGCCTGGATCTGCTCTCTGTCTTTTTTTTTTTAATTCTTTTATTGGTACATTTTAGGTATAGAATGCTCTCTGTCTTAAGCCATTTCTTCACTGGAGGATCCTATGCCTGGAAAAGAGGCTGGAAATGAGTTTTACTTTTTGAGCCCAGCAATTTTCTTTACAGCAAGTAGAAACCAGGTGGTACTTCACATCTTCTGCCTGCAAATCTCCTGAACTAAATCACAGAATTCATTAAGCATATGTTGCATATTTTCCACTTCTCTACAGCAATAATAATACCAACTTCCTACCACCCCTAAGAAGGGCCTCTTTCCTCCACTGAGGAGCAACATGTCCTCCCCTTTCCTTGCAAGCCTGGGCAAGATGCAGTCAACGGGATAAGTCCAGGCTGCTGAGGGCCAACCCAGGCCTGTCCATGTGTTCACTTATTATCCATGGCTGCAAAGTAGGGCAGACAGACATCACATGCCATCCCCCAGACCTGACATATCCACCCTGACTTGGAGCTTCCAAGTGACCCTTCAGGTGTCCAGGAATGTCCTCTTCGAGGCTTTCAGCTCTTCTTCACATTATTGTCCCAAAACCAATGCTATGGGCATCAGGATTTCATTATGGCAGCACTTGCTTCCCCCTTCCCAGACATGTTCAGTTTATCTTTGCTCTTTGGCATGCATCCCCTTGGCAAGCAGAGTAAGACAATCATTCTTTTATGCCCACAGCTTCCACACATCAGGGATAAAGAAATAAGCCCAGTGTGGTGGTACATGCCTATAATCCCAACTACTTGAAAGGCTGACACAGAAGGAGTTTGAGGCCAAACTGGGAAATCTAGTGCGACCCCGTCTCAAAATTTTAAAATAATAATAAAAAGGGCTTGGGAGACACACAAAGAGAATGAAGAAAAGGTCCAGAGGAGACACTGTCTCTGTGCCATTTGTCTGGCAGCCTTAACGGGGAAGACAAAAGTCTATGATGAGGCCGGGGATTTAGCTCAGTGGTTCCGCCACCTGCCTCGCAAGTGCAACGTCCCAAGTTTGATCCCTGGTACCAAAAAAAAAAGTCTATGATGAGTGTCCACTAAGGCTGGAAGCATCAGCAAGTCACTCACCTTTCTGTGGCTATGCCATGTGCCATGTGCCCTGGCAAGTCTGGGGGAGGCCTTTTATGGCCTGGCCCATGGTTACTTGGGCCCAGACTGAATGGGAAGGAACAGAGATGCCATCTCTCAATAGGAGAAATATGAACGCACATATTAAGAAGAGTTTTGGTGTGGCTCTGAAGAAAGTACAATCTGTCAAAGGCAGGATTTGAATTATTTTCTGTTGTCGCTTTTTTCACTTGTAAGCCCCATACTGAAAGGAATTTCATTACAAGTAGATCTGCATATTATATGACTCACTTTTTCATTAATTATTCAATGGAAACAGCTAAACAAAGTTCAAGGTCAACAAGAATGCAAGCTTTTTCAGACACGATGGACTGTTGTGCTGAGTGGCTTTCCTGGGTCCCTACTGCAACTCCAGCAGCCTCATCACTCAGTACCTTCCAGTGCTCCATGCCCTGCTCCACACCAGGGAAGCACAAATCCCAAATGTGGAAGAAGTCAGTTTCTCAGTGAAGAATACAGTATCAAAAATGAGTTCAATCCTGAAATCTGAAGTATTTTTCCTTCCTACATGCACTGCCTCTGAAAGTACTTAAAACACTCATTATCTTGGGCTCCCCCATAGCCCATCACTTCCACTAAATAGGTGCCAAAGCCTTCCATTTCCTTTCTAAATGTCTCTCTCCTTTACTGTCATTAGCTTTATTTTCATTTTTAGTCCTCTAGATCAAATGGCACCTCTTGATCATCTGGCATGCTTTGACCAATGGAATTTATGGCTTCCACTTCCTTAGGTATATACCAGGCAGATGAATCTCTAGGAAACAACTTTTACCTGCTCCAGGCTTTCACGGCTTTCCACTGCAAGATTAGGCTCAAACTCCTCAGCCTAGTTCTCCAGGGAGCCTCAATTTGTCTTCATGAGGCAGCTCTCTTTGCCCATCATGGTACCCAACCCCTTCCCCGGCCATTTGACCCTCATCTAGCCCCAGGAAAAAGTCACACACCATCTGCTCTCAATGCTGTGACAACTGTTCTGCCTACACCAGAACCCTCTTCCCCTTCTTCCTATCCTCCCTCAAGAACCAGTTCAAGTTCCATCCCCTCTGCAAAAGCATTCCACATTTCTTCTCTTGCCAAATGCGTTGGCTTTAATGTTCATACTGCACGTTCCGATCTCTATTCACAATAGCCTGACCACCTTCTGCTCACTTCTCTGGTTTAGTCGGTCCTACAGATGGATCACAAGAGTACAGGACCATATTTTAACCTTCTTGCAAACATCCTCCAGTGTCAAACAGCAGACAGTGCAGGATAAACATCTACTGAATGAATGACTGCCCAGCACTGCCTCTTCAGAGCCAAGAATAGGAAAGCCTCTAGGCCTAAAGACAATTGCTATTAAAACCTTAATCTTTGAAGAGTAAATTGCATTTTGCTTTGTAAACCTATGACATGGGCTAAGTTCCTGCTGCGCTCCACCACTCCCAGGCCACCTCAGTTTGAGTCCATTTAAATATGAGACTAAGGTATCAACACCATCAGGATTAAAACTGCATGGGGCTTTTCTCCAAAACGCTTTCTAAATGGAAGTTCCTAAATACTAACACCATCATCAAAGATAAAGGAATAAAAGGAAAAGGCTACACAACCTAAGAAATAAATGAAACATAAGCCGGGACATCTTTGTCATACAGAACTGCTCCTGATGGCACCATCACCTGCCATGACCCTGCAAATCACACACCTGCCGGCGCCCAAGGTCCTGCAGCTATTAAGGAAAACACTTGAAACCGAAACTTGGAGATTAATAGTGCCTGCCAGCCTTTGAAGAATTAGGAGACGAGATCAACAGGGGAAATTCAAGAACAGAATGTTACAACAGATTTAACTGAAAGGATAAACACTCTTCTCTTTACTCATGCTTTGAACACTTGCAAGGTGTTAATAGGTTAATCCCCTATTTACTAGTTTCAATCCCAACTAGGAAAATGTGAGGATGAGAACATGGTAGGAATAAGCTCATTTCTTTAAAATAAAATGTAGTTATTAGCGACAAAAAATGTAAACAACAGAGCTGCCCCACATGCACTGGCCCTGGAATCCAGTGTGCATTTCTTCACAGCACATCCATGTTAGAAAGCACTCCCAGCTCCGCATGAACAGATTAACAAACAAGTTCATCTTCCAGATCTTTGGTTTCCCATGATAACAAAAGAAAGCTATCATAACAGAAAAGTTATCAAGACTTAAATTTGTTATCAGTCCAAAAGACAGAAAAATATTTCAGTTACATTTACAAGTCCACAGTAAGATCTCTATAAAACACTGCACCCCAAACACAGGGAAGCTGGCCAGTGGTGAAGGTGTTCAGATAAACAGGCCACAGTGGCCTGCAGAGTACTCCAAGGAGAAACCACATGATGACTGCAAGAAGAGTCATCTAGTCTGAGTCTTCCTCCATGCAGCAAGGACCCTCTGGGGAGCAGTGTCCTTCTTACACCAACACTAGAAAGGAGCCCTGGTGAGCAGAGACTAGTAGTTGGGCTGCAGTGAACACAAATTAACAAATTGTGAAGCAGCCTTGTCTTCCAGGAACCTCTACATTGCCTCTATAAATCTCTTAGGAACATCCCTAGAATTTTACTCTCCTGGTCTAGATAGCCATTTTTCTTGTCATTCCTTCACAGATATATTGTTCTTTGTCTAAAAATTACATAAGCATCATGCTTTGTTACTTTGTTGGACTTCACTCTTACAAAGATCCCTATGCACATGTAAAACTAATACAACTTTTATACTTAACTTGTTAATCGGTTTTTGTATCAGTGGGATTCCTAGATACAGCCACAGAGCTCATATAAGAACCAAGAAGGGTAGAGGGGACCCCTCTCCTTCCCTACAATGGAGAGAACTCTTGTAAGAAAAATCAAAGTAGCCTGGTAGTATCAGTTAGAATATAGAAACCAAAACCAAACCCATCACCTTTAAGATCAAAGAGGCTGCTCCCACTTGTGAAAACCCCTGCCCAGGTGCTGCTCTCCAATCTCCAACCCAGCAGACCCCAGGAACAATGTGTGTAATGGAAAACAGACAGGTGCTCTGGGGTTCTGCTTGTGGTGGCTTTAGTTCTACCTAACAAAATTGGAGGTTGGGCGCTAGTATAAAGGTCAACTTCCTTCTGCACAATCAGAATAGCCATCTGCACCCCCACTGCTACACTACAGCACAAACTCCAGAACCAGTCCACTTAATAGGCATAAGAATGACTTTAAGTCTAGCCCCCCTACTCGAACCTGAGTAACTTTTAGGCTACAATGACTTTAAAGCCAAAAGGGCCAAGCCCAACTTCTATCTTATTTCATAAGAAATATATGAACAAGAGAACAAGGAATCGTTACACTGAACCCTTTTGCCCATTCCAATAACACATTTTGGGGAAGAAAAGCTGATATGCTCCCGAAGGAGAAGATTACCACAGACTGTGGAAGGGAACCCCAGGTGCCACTCACACCCATTAACTAGGTAGTCCACCCACCAGCTAAGGTTACCAGGTAAACTCAAAGTGGGCAGAAAGGTGACAAGTGACACACATGCTGGTCACCTACTTCCTCCATGTCCCCCTTCCCTTCCTCCTTCCCCCTCCCCCTGCTCCTTCCCCACCTGTAGCTCTCTCCTTCTCGGGCACATACAACAGCCTAAAATTTCCTGGGCATTTGCAGAAGATTCTTATAAACTCTTATCTGTAACTTCTGAAATTTACATAAGCCAAAATAGAAAAGGGATGGCTGCCACGCGGGAGAAACCCCGCTCACCAAGTGGCAATGGAACCAGAGTATACCGCTGTTTATCAGCATTCGTCACACTGGAGAAATAAAGGAAAAGAAGAGCCACTGGGTGATGGATACTTTTAATTAAAACATTCAGTTGTCAGTAATGGCTGGTTCCCTCTGCGGATGTTTAAAGGCTTTATTCTTGTGCATTGCTCACGGTCCACAGACAGCTCTTCTTCACACAGAGAGGCCGTGTGAGCTTCTGATTTAAAAGGAAGGAAACTCCTGCCACAGTGTTACTGCCATGCGGTTTGTGGTGGTTAAAGGGCGTGGTTCTGCCCCAAAGCAAGAAGTCCTGCAAACATTGTATGCCAAGAACAGGAGCACAGAAAAAAATCTGCCTTTGATTGCTGAAATACTAATGTCACACTGAAAAGCAAAAGTTTACAAAGAACTGTGAGACTATTAAATATTTTCTTTACAAACCAGCAATTCTCCAACTTTTCAGTCTCAAGACCCTTTTATATTCTTAATAACTTTGGAGGATTCCTAAAATCTTTTGCCAATTAACAGTACTTACCATTTTGGAGATTAAAATGTGGGCTTTTTCATTTTCATTAATTCATTTAAATTAATAAAAAATTATTACATAAAAATATAAATGACACTTCTTACTTTTTTAAAGAAATCTTTTTTTAAACGAAAATTTTTAGTGAGAAGAGTAGCAATATTTTTTGCAAAATTTTTGCAAATTTTAATTATCTGGCTTAATAAAAGTCATTAGGATTCTCATCATTGCTTTTGTGTTCAATCTTTTGCAATATGCTGTTTCAGTAGAAGAAAATTCAGCCTCATACATGTAGTTGGATATCTACATGCATTCTTTTTTTTTTTTTGGTAACAGGAATCAAACTCGGGTCCCTGCGCTTGCACAGCAGGCGGCGAAACCACTGAGCTAAACCCCCAGCCCTACATGCATTCTTTTTTGATACTACCCAAAACTCAACAGCAGTAGTTTCTTAAAGGTCATTTGCAACACAGTATCTGAAACTACTTCAATAACTGCACCATGCTCTGTCACATGGAAATCTATTGTTCTAACTTGCACTACACTTGGCTCTTTTACTCCCATTTTGCCTGTTTGTTTGTTTTTGCAGTAGTGGGAATAAAGCCAGGTCCTTTCCACTGACCTATATTCCAAGCCCTTTTTTTATTTTTCACTTTGAGATAAGGTCTCACTAAGTTAATTAGGTTAGGCTAAACTTGTGATCCTCCTGCCTTAATCTCCCACAGTGTTAGAGTTATAGACATGTGCCACCATACCTGGCTAGATTTTGTTTGTTTGTTTGTTGAGACAAGGTCTCGCTGGCCTTTAACTCACTATGTAGTACAGACTGCCCTTGAACTTACGGCGGCCCTCCTGCCTCAGCCTCCTGACTGCTGGGATTATAGGCATGTGCCAACATGCCCACCTAGGCTACATGATTTTTATAGCATCATGCACTGGTTACTTGGAAAAGACTGGTTTATCAAGTTATACAGTGATACCAAATGTCGATGTTATGTCCTTCTACAATGTCAAGCATACTCATCAATGTCTCATCAGAAAAGGTTGCAGACATTGGGAGCAGAGTTCTCGGTGGCAGATACAAATTTTTCAAAATTCTGATTTTCACTTGGAAGCTCAGGATTTTATCACTGGCGACAAACACCATCAAGTATCTTCCTTAAAGTGACCGGTTCATTCATTTTTAAGAAAATTCTATTGGTCATTCTTTTAAGGAAAAAGTGTTCCATGGGAAAAGAACACAACCCCACTCCAGGAGCAACTGCACAAGGCCTGTCCTTGAAACAACCACGAGATTGGTATGTGACACAGGTGCTTTGGCACCTTAAAAACACCTGTACAAAATATGGATATTATGTCCGGCACAGTGGCACAAGCCTGTAATCCCACCACTCTCAGAAGCTGAAGCAAGAAGATCACAAGTTTGAGCCCAGCCTGTCTCAAAGTAAAAAATAAAAAAAGCTGTGAACATAGTCAGTGTGAAGACCCTGGGTTTGATCTCATTCCACAATAAATAAATAGTCAAGATTTAACAAAAATTAACTCTTATTTTCATTGTACGTGCGAAGCTATGAAATGGTTTGGAGACGGCAGTATCTTTGCTGCTGTTGCTTGTGCACCATCAGTGCCCACGCCAACATAAGAAAAAACAAACCACCTCACAGGCCCCTAAGGGTCCTAAAGACCCCAGGAGTCTGCAAAGAGACCTGGAAAGCTGGATCCACTGAATATGTATGGATGCAAACCCTTCTGCAGCAACCTTGTGTTTATGACAAGCATCGAACAAATACTTAAAAGTCAATGTTCCTAAGACCCTGTTTGTCCAAACAAATCTCTGCTTTGTAAGACACCAAGCAATCACAGAGGTAAGTGAAAATTACAAAGCTATGATTACTGAGAACTTGTGGACCACAGGTGACAATCACAACTCTGCTCAGTTGCTCTGTGCATGGTCCATTCCCTGTCCCATAGCAGAATCCCAGCCAGCATCTTCCTGGGCTTCAAAGGCAGTCTCTGAATGTGTTTCTCCCTTCCTCTCCTACCCGTACAATTCATTCTCTACCTCTGCCACATGAGTCAGAGTGCAACCCCCCTGCCTAAACCCACAGAGGATACCTAACAAGACTCCTTACCATGCTCTGCAAGCCCGCCAGGATTTAGTCCAGGGCACTCTCTCAGGCCTCCTTTATGGCTCACAGCTATCACTAACCTAGCTTTCTTTCTGTATCTGAGCTGGGCCACACTCACTCGAGCTTCAGGGCCTTTGCAGGGTACATCGATGGTGGTACAAGCAAAACTGCACGGGGAGGGAAAGGCATAGTCATAAACACAAATATAAGAAAAGCTGAAATGAGTAAACATCCATCATAAGAAGATAAAGCCAAAGAAAGGAATGGGCAGAAAATAAAGATTAGAAGGTGATTAAGCAGAAAACCAACCAGAAAGAAGATTCACAAAGCCACAGATGGTTCTCTGAAAGAGGCCACCCTCTAGTGCAGTGCCTCTCGACCTTACTTATCACCCCGCTAATCTTTCCCTTAATCTTTTCCTACGCTGCACAAGCAGAGCACAGCATATCTGCGCTTCATTCTCAGAGCAGGATTCTTTTTCACTTCTCCCACCCCAGAATAATTGTGACTCTTGGATGGACAGCTTCCCTATAGGATGCGGGCTCTAATAAGACTAGCAAGCAAGAAGGGAAAGACACAAATAACCACCATGAAAAATGTCAAAAGGGAGGACTACAGACACTAAAAAGAGAGGACACTTTAAACAACTTTGGACTATTTTAAACATTTTAAACTACTAAATTTTTTAATTAAGATAAAAAAGACAAATTTCTAGAAAAGCACAATTGATCAAAACTGACAAAGCTATAGAAGACAAGGAAACTCATAACCATTAAAAAACTCATTCAACAAGAAAACTCAAGACCCAAACAGCAAGTTCTATAAATCTGCTTAGAAACCAGAGAGTAGAAAAATAAAACATGCACAAATTCATATTTCTATTTTTACTGACATTAAAACCCAGTAAAAACTGTACCAAAATGGAAAAAGAAAACATCAGTCACTCTCACTAATAACAGAGATACAAAAATCTTTAACCAAACCTAGTGATGGAGAAAAAGTTTAAACACAAGGTCCAAGTTGGATTTTACCTGCAATGCAAGCCAGGTTCAGCCATTTAAAACACTATATGTTTTTGTGCACATGTATGTGCACACCTATGTGTACACTTCATCACATTAACAAATTAAAAGAGATAATGTATATGATCCTCTCAATAGATGTGAAAATGTATCTTATAAATTTCAATATCCATTCATTATAAAACTTGTAAGTGTGAACCCAGGGTCTTCACATTGAAATATATATTCAGACCTTTTTTATTTTTTATTTTGAGACTCTTGGCTCTTGCCAAGTCACCAAATTGCTTTGGCTGGGCTTAAACTTAAGACCCTGGTGCCTAGGCTCCCAGAGTGCTCATGCACCACCATGCTCAGCTGTAAAACAATTGTTACAGCAAGAAAAGAATACTTTATTTAGTGAAGACTGTCTACTAACATTTTGCAAAAAAAAAAAAAGTCACATTTAACAGTAAGAGGTTAGAAGCTTTCCCTTGGAAGATAAGAAGTTACAAGATGCCCCTTTCTACTCAACACTAATCCTAATCAGTATAACAGTTTTTAAAAACAAATAAAGAGAAAATATAAGCATGGGTAAGAAAAATTATCATTATTTGCCAACAACTATGACTATATTTATGGAAATTCAAACAAATATATAGATAAGTACTCATTAAAATGTTCAGCATATAAAAACTAACTGGACTGCTATGCACCAGGATAAGATAAAATTTCTAAGATATCATCAAAATAACATTTAAAAGTTCAATTATCTAGGAACAAATCTAGTAAAAGATGAAAATTGGGAACTTTGTTGGAAATTTAGATAACTCTCCATGGAAAATTAGACAACTTAATATTGAGAAGAGGTCAGGCCTCCACCTGCATGATCTATGAACCTAAAGATTTGATCAAAACACAATCAGAACCCCAGCATGCCTTTCTCCCATCAGTAGGATCTGACTCAGTGATTCTAAAAAGTATACGGAAATCCAGAGGATCAAGAAGTCAGGATGATCCTAAGAAGGATCAAATGCAACAGCTTGCTTTTTTGGATTACATAAAGCCACAGTGATTAGGAGTGTGAAGCTGGCAGAAAGCGAAGACAGGTTTCAGAACATCCCAGGTAGCCAGAAGCAGGCCCAGATTAATAACAAAAACAGCGCTACAGAGGAGTGACCTGACCATAGGTCCCTGGAAGGTGCTGGGACAGATGAATATTCATATGAAATTGGACCTTCTTCACAGGACAGGCAAAACCCAATGCAGATAAGCAACAGTCTATGTAACTGATCATCCAAGCTGGGCATTTTTTAGTGAAAGGGAATGATATGAGTAAGTATGCCAGGAAGCAGGCATGAAACAAGGACTGCCTGGGCAGCCTGTGAGTTCCTGTCACCCTAGTCAAAGACCTACAGATAAACACCACAACTATAAAGCCTTAGGCAGTGGTGCAAACCTATGGCACACTTTCTCTTTTAAGACAAAAGATGTTAGTGAATGAATTGCCTTTTCTAAAGTAAAATCTCAGTATTTAGTTTTAATTGCAGTGTTGGTACTTTGTGATAAATAACTGGGTTATGGGTTGCAGTATGGGTTCTCTTCTCTAAAAGGTTCACCATCATTGCCTTAGGGTACATTATGAGACCTTGACCTTAAGATGGGAAAAGATTTCAACACAAGCATGAACCCCAGAGAAAATATGCATACAACCAATTACAGTAGTAGGCTTAAGGGTTTCTGGTTTATCAAAAGTGATCTTCAAAAGGCTGCAAAGTAGGCCAGAGATTTAGCTCAGTGGTTCCGCTGCCTGCCTCCCAAGCGCAAGGTCCCAAGTTCGATCCCCAGTACCAAGAAAAAAAATTTTTTAAAGGCTACAAAGTCACAGTAGGAGAAGAAATGTGCCATACTCAAACACATCAAAAATGGTCTTCATCCAGAGGAGATGATGAACTCCTACAAATCAATAAGAAAGAGGCGTTGGGGCTGGGGATGTAGCTTAGCAATTAAGTACTTGCCTATCATGCAGGAACCCTTAGGTTCAATTCCCAGCACCAAAAAGAAAAATAAAGGAAGACGAAACAACCTAACAGAAAAAAGGTAGTTCCTGAACAGCTATGTCACAGAAGACACTAACCAAACCCCAGCCATCCAGGAGGCTGAGGCAGGAGGATGGCAAGCTCGACCCAAGCTTGGACAACTCAAGCAGACTTTATCTCAAAATTTTTAACAAGGGTTTGGAATATAGCTCAATGGTACAGAATTTGCCTAGCATGCACGAGATCAAGAGTTCAATCCCCAGCACCATAAAAAATAAAATTAAAAAATAGGACTTCCATATGATCCAGAAATTCTACTGCTAGGTATACTGTATAGGGAAATGAAATGAAACCAGCATGTCAAAGACATAATCTGCATTCCCATGTTCACGAGAGCATTATTCACAATGGCTACACTACAGAATCAACCTAGGTGCACATCAACAGATAAGTGGTTAGAGAAAATGAGGTAGACAGACACCATAAAAGACCATTTACCCATAAAAAAGAAGGAAATCCTATCATTTTCAACAACATAGGTGAGCTTGGAGAACATTATGCTAGTGAAACAAAGTCAGGCACAGATAAATAAATACTACATGATCTCACTTACACGTGACATGTAAAAAAAGGTCAAACTCATGGAAGTAGAGGGTAGAATGTGGATACCGGGGGGCTGGGTGTCAGGGAAGTGGGGGAGATGTTGGCCAAAGGGTACAAAGTTCCAGTCAGACATGAACAATAAGTCCAGAGATATGTTGTGCAACATGGTGACTATAGTTAATAATAATATTCCGTATATCTGAAAACTGCTAAGAAAAATTTGGGGGAGGTGGTGCTGGGAATGGACCCTAGGACCTTGCACATGCTAGGAAAGCACTACTACTACTGAGCTAAGGCCCAACCCAAGGAAACAGAATTTAAATGCTCTCACCAAGAGATTAAAAGTGGCAGAGTAAAGACTGACAGCAAAATAGTCTCTCTGGTACCTGGAATCTGGACACTGGAGAAAAAGAGAAAAACTCCAGGAATCAAGGAAAACTCAACATGACAACTAGCAACCCACAGAGAAACTGGAGAAGCTGGAGACAATGCAGAGAAGAGAATGAAGCAGTCTGGACCACTAACCACCGCTACCAGGGAGGGGTCCTGCTGAGCCAGGATGGAAAAGTACAAACTAGACACAAGACAAGGAATCAGTGTTTTTTAGATTGTACTTTTAAGAAGGACTGCAGCTTTAGGACACAAGTCCTGTTTTGTTTTGTTTTGTTTTGTTTTGTCCTTTCTCTTCTCCCAAAACACAGTAAGCCTGGGCAACTCCCTTTCACCTGCCGATGTGTTTGCTCATTCCCTTCTTACTCACACAAGGTCCTCTTCTCGCCCGTGAACAGACCACCTTTTTAGGATTTCCCATATGAATGGACCATTACCTCACTACAGTTGGGTCTCCTCTCCTATCCACCAGACAAGACTAAGACTACAGATTATGAAACTGCACAGGTTTTCACCGCGCAGAACACGTAAGATTCTCAGTTCCCAACTGCTGGACAGTGAGTGAGCTCCATTTCTGAGCACCAGCACTCTGCTCTTGAGTGTATCCTGTATCTCTGTTTAATAAACCTCTTCCCTCTGACACGCCCTGAAAATTGGTTTTCTGCAACAAGAGTCAGCAAACCCCACAAACTTATTTTATAAAAGGATGGGTTACGAGGGGTGATAAAAGAAATGGTAAATGTTTATACTTTTAATATTAGTGAAAAATATTGCCATTAATCTCCCTCAAAATACTCTCTGCTTTAAACACGCTTATCATATCATTCTTGCCAATTTCTGAAACACTGTTGGAAGTCCTCTTCCATGTCTTTACAAGGAGTGATCAAAAATATGGTGAATGGTACTGCTAAGTACCATCCAATAGCAAGCCAGGATTTTGTCCTCAGCCACCTTATTCACCGATTTGATGCTGTAAACTTCTGGCTCATCCTCCAAATCAAAATAGCCATGAAAGGTAAATGTTTTGGATCAATTAAGGACATCAAGGCAGCCATGACAGTGTGCCTTACTTTTCTGTCACTACCAAACACCCACAAATAAAGGAGGAGAAGTTTATTTTGGCTCCCAGTTTGTAGAAGCTTCTGTCTCTAGTCAGCTGGCTCCAAAGCAAGACAGTATGGCAGAGAGGCATGGCAGAGGAACAGCTGCTTGTGGTATGACAGACAGGAAGCGGGGTGGGGGATATATATCCTTTCAGGTCATGACCCCCAGTGACCCACCCCCTCCAACCAGGCTCTACCCCTCAACATCACATCTGGTTACAAATTTACTAGTGGACTAACCACTGATGAATACCACACCCAATGATTCAATCGCCTCCCAAAAGCCCCATCTATAAGTGCATGAGGTTTGGGGGGTTATCTAGATATAAACCATAATATAGTGCAACTAAAGACAACCACAAAAGAGGACTTCCAGAACTGCTTCAGAAATGACAAGATGAATGATGTGTTAAATGTTCAAAGCGGGGGGGGGGGGGGATTCTGAGGGGAATTAATGGCAAAGTGTCTTTTACTGTGTTAAATGTTTTAATTTAAACATTCACTCTAATTTTCAATCATACATTGTAAATAAATACAATTCTAAGAAAGAAAAAAAACTTAAGGGAAATTAAAAACACAATGCCACACATATCCACAAGAATGACCAAAATGAAAATAACAGTGCTGGCCAGGAGGCAGAGCAACCAGAACAGCACACATTGCTGGTGGAAGCATAACAACTGTTTTGAAAAGCCACTTGGCAGTATCTTCTAAAACTGAACCCTATTACTCTGCAATTCCATTCCTTGGCACACAAATATGTACCCTAACCAAAAGGCACATATAAAAATGTAAATCAGGTGCAGTAGTACATGCCTACAATCCCAGTAGTCAAGAGTTGAAGCATGAGGATAAAGTCTGAGGCCAGCCTGAGCTACATACACAGTGAGTTCAAGGCCAGTCTCCAGCACACAGTAAGACCCTGTTTCAAAAAAACAATAGAGAAAAAAAGTTTATAGCTGGATGTGGTGGTCACACCTGTAATCCCAGCCACTTGGGAGACTGAGTCAGGAGGAATACAAGTTCAAGGATAGTCTGAGCAATTTAGTGAGATCTTGTCTCAAAGCAAGAAATAAATGGGGAGAGGTGGTATAGCTTGGTGGTAGAGTGCCCCTGAGTTCAATGCCCAGTACCATCACCACCACCACCACAACAAAAGGTTTATAGGGGCACTGTTCATAACACACAAAAACTGGGCAACCCAAACATCCAACACCATGAACAAATGACCAAACTGTGCCAAGTGTGCCCAGTGGCACACTATTAACAGGAAGAGTAAGGAACTCTGCTGCACATGATGTGGGTTTATCACAGGTATTTATAAAATTCAAAACCGGGCAAAGCTATATTATTTGGGGGGACAAATGCATAGTTGACGAACTTGTAAGGGCAAGGGTGAGTCTTACACAAATCAGGGAACGGGATGAGCTAGGGGGAGGGGGCTGCTGCCAGGTGGTTCTAGCAGCAAGTACTCAGTGCTGCTTTCTGAATATTCATTTCACCATCTATTTATTTCATGTGTCTTGCTGTATACATAGCACATTTTTTTAAACTCATGAAGGTTACAGAAACAGATGAAGCAGTCCATGACTGCTTCATGTTTTCATTCAACAGACAGCTTCAGAGGACAGTTCCCCCCAAGCATTCTCACCATCAAGACTGCTAAAATCTGATCAGAGGAATATGGACAATTATAGCACATGGCAAAATGTGACAAAGACCTGAGAGAAACAACACTCGGAAGAGGGAAAATCAGACACCTGAGCCAGACCCAAGGAGATGGCAGCTCCTCCTGAACTCGAGACATACCTTGCAGTGGAAGGGATTGGGCTCCAGTGGCCCTGAGACATGAGCATGAGGGGTGCATGTGAGAAGAGGTACAAGTCCCTGGAGGCCACCTTTCAGTTCTCTTTGGTTCCCATGGCGAGACTCCAGAGGCAGAAAGCAAGGAGACAGCTGACCCAGCGCAGACATCACTGGACCACAGCAAAATTTAATTCTTTATTGTTACTTTCTCAAAAAGAAAATTTAAGTGCTGGATTTTGGAATAAAAAGTAGAATGAAAAAGACACCTAATCTTCAAAGCAACTCTCCCCACTATGTGACCTATGATCAGGACATGCTTGCCACATCAGACATCACCTGGGGAGGTAGAAGGCATCCAATCAGCTCAACAGGCCTCAATTTAGTGAAATCAATAACAACTCCAGGGTGGATTTTTGTCTCTCAGGCTCAATTTCAGAGAAAAATAAGCCCATATAAAGCCAGCATCTGTAGAGAAATCAGGCTGGGCTGAAGTAGAAGTTAACATACAGCTTCCCTATCAAACCAAACAATTAAATCTGTGCCAGAAACCAAGGATTGATGCCCTCGCAGATTCTCAACATCCTGCCTCAGCCTCTCCATCTGCCTGAGTTCAGAGTGCCTCTGACAAACTGCAAACAGCATCATGATCTGTGGTGCAAATGTTAGTTCACGGCCACAGCTGAGGACTGGGGCTCAGAAGCCTCAAAACAATACTTAATGCACTACATGATGAATTCTGAGCAGACTCTGTATACCACTGCATTATAGAGGGAAACACATTCAGAATGAGTATTTTTCAGAAACACTACAAATTTTGGAATCTAGTCACTACAGAATTTAACATTCAAATTATTTAAAAGCCAAATCAAAAACGATATATGTCGACCTTGAGTTTACCTCCAGGTTCTTCTTCATAATTACAAATTATAAAATGACTCATTGTAAACTATATGCAAATAGCCCTAGGTAGAATTCACTCTGAGAAACACAATCCATGTAACAGAAATGTGGTCGCCAAGAGCAGCTCGTCAGGCCCCCCTGGCATGGAGAAAGGAAAGGGCACCCGAGCTGCAAAGCTCACAGCCACCCCCCACAACACAGTGGCCCCGTGTGCTTCAGAACACAGGGAATATCAATGAGAACATCAGAACAGCACAAGGGCATTGTAAAACTAGGCGTTCTCTCATAATCCATTTCCAACTCATACCCTTCTCCAGCTTTCTGTGTCTATTCACATAAAAGCACACTCTCAGCCTTCAAGTGTGGTGGAGGCTGGGAAAGATGCAGAACCCAGCGGCGACCAGCTCACACTTTGTACTTTATGAGTTCATATAAATAATGTGTGGCTCATCTTAAATGTCTGAACTCTAGTAACATCTTGTCAGTAAGTACCCAACATCCATGAGATCATTTATTTTAATAAAGTTTCATGACTCACCAGCTACCAAAGCCTTGATTTAATTCAAAGTTCAAAACATAATTCCCCTTTTCTCATGATAAAAAAAAATAGGTCAAAGTAATAAAACACTGATAGCATCCATTTTCCAAAATGACAGAGAAGATGACAGATTCTTCAACCAGGTACCCTCAGATTAAGAGGAAATCAAGAGAGGCATGAGAGGAGAAAGCAAGGCAAAGGACTTCCTTTTTCATTTTATTGGGACAGAGTAAACAGAGTCACACAGGAAGGATGACTAGTCACCCCGCTCTGTCCACAGACTGGGTCCACACAGGTCCTGTAGTAGTGAGTGGCCGCTTTCTTCTACATGGGCAGGAAGAGCTCCACAGGGCTTTTTCCCAAATGAATTTGTTCATCTTGAAAGGTAGTTCATTATTTATGAGTCACCCCATAAAGTTTAAATTTTTTCCTACATTTTTTAGCTCCCCTGAGTTCTGACCTTAAAAGCTCAAAGAAAAACTTCCTACATCACAACCCTCCCCTGAAACCTCCAAATGAGTAGTTTTTCTGTAGCTTTCAGTAAAATCCCAACAAGCAAAAAGTAAACTTCATCAAAGTGCAATTCAGGATGCTAACTGACTCCCCTTCATAACTAAGAAAGAACTCAGCATTGAAGACCAAAAAACCTACAGATAGAAGGGGCCTCCTGGGCCTGGCTCTGTCTCTCACACAGTCTGGATGCAGAGCAGGTCATAAAGCAGGGGAGGAGGAAGAGGGAGCAGGAGGCAGGTGATGGGCTACCGCTGGGAACTGGAGAGACATCCCTCAGGCCTTTACCTTCAGTAAGAGAGACCCTAGGCACAGCACCTACTACTCCCTATTTGATAAGGTCCAAAAGAAAAAAGCTCAAACCTCCTCTGCTTGTCCAGGGCCAGTGACCATTTAGAAAAGCCCGGGTCACAGGTACCACAAGGGGGGGCCAACTGGAAAGAACATGCGGTTCTGTTTCAGTGTGCTTCCTCAGAGGGGCTTAGGTTACTCCTCCACTTCAACACGGGATCAAGAGGCTAATTCCGTTACCCCACTTTACAGAAGAGTGACAACAGAGGGGCAGGTACCCACAGCACAGGCAGTGACCTCCAAATGACGCCCAGTGCTTCCTCCTGTCCACAGGGACACGGTATGCAGGGACAGAAAAACACCACAGACAGGGATGGCAGGCCCCATCTGCTAACTTATGGTGCAGTGGCCAGCTGCTCAACATGCACCAAAAGTTTAAGTGAGGCTAAAAATTTTGGTACATTCCTAATTTTAAAAGCCACAGACTTAGTTGAGCATAGTAGCATGTGCCTGTAATCCCAGCACACCACTCTGGGAAGCTGAGGCAGGAGGATCACAAATTCAAGTCCAGCCTGGGCAACTCAGCAACTTAGCAAGACCCTGTCTTGAAAAATAAAAAGGACTGTAACTCAGTACAAAGTACCACCAAAAAAGACAAGGTCATAGGCTTGCATCAACACATCTGCCTGGTGTCACTTCATGTAAGTTTGTCAGATATGCACTCAAATATGATGAAGAGAGTCACATAGTCAGTAGCCATCCCAGGCCACAGCTTTTCAAGGAAAGGGAAAGAAGTGGTACTAAAATCCTCGGAATTGTGCAGGAACTAGTGACATCACCTCTTTAGATACTCATATCAATCACAAGAAGCACATATCAAAAGCTATTCTGTAGGAAATCCACATTCCAATGATTAAAGAATCATTAAGGCCACAAGCCAGAAATTGGTCAAGCTCTACCCTAAATTCAGACCCAGGTGGTATCCATTTTTCTACTATATCAAGCATCCTCCTCCTAATACAGAAATCCTGTCTCTTCGGGAGGTGGCCATCCAATTCCTCCTTAAAAGTTCCAATAACAGTGAGGTCTGTCCCACGGAGGGATCTGTTTGCGGTGGTGCTCAGAACGTGCCAGACAGACCTCCAAATGCCCAGTGGCTCCCTGCTCGGCTTGGCAAGGGGTCACCCAGTCCTTCTAGAACCTTCTCCCTCATTCAGCATCTCCCCACTCTCTGCCACTCGTACTCGGGGGCACTTCCTTCCAGACCTCTCAGGAGCACCTTGGATCAGGTCAGTTATGTGAATGCTGCTCAAAACAGAAAGTCCAGAACGAAGTAAGAGAATCTATCTGCTGCACAGAGTAAAAGAGGGATACACAGGCCAAGAACGGGAATCCACCCGGCAGTCACACTCAGCTTTGTACTCCCCAGGGCTTTCCACATGAACTGCTAAATGTTTGCATTTACACAATAGATGGGAAACAAAAAAAAAGGGAAGGAAGGGAGGAAGAAACGGAGATGAAAAGAAGGGAGAGAGGTAGAAGGGAGGAAAAGAAAGACAGGGTTCTCAAAACATCCCTCTTACACATTTTACCACATTCCTCTAGTGTTTGATCCTTTCAAGACCATGATAATCACGATTCACTCATCTACACTATTTCTTGTCCTTCCCAATTCTGCATCACCAGCAAATTTGGTAGGCACATTTCCAAATTCTTATCCGAGGGAGGCACTGACACAGTGCTGAACAGGAAGGGTCAGTACTGAGGCAAGGCCATACTTCCCAGGGGCCTCCCTCTAGGCCACAGAGTTACAAAACAATTCTCAGCACAGGGTGGCTGCAGAACCCCTGAGTATTAATACCATGCAGCTCATCTTCCACTGTTATACTCAGAATTGGGCAAACGACACAAACAATAAAAGAAGCAATAGAACTGATCCATAAACCTATGTAAAAATGTCCAGCCACACTAATAATTGAAAATCATAATTGAAACAATGGTTAAGTATGAAAGGATTAAGTATGAACTTAGTTGCAAACATTTTTTAAATGACAATGCCCAAGGCTGGCAATGATACAAGGAAGGAGAAACTCTCAGACCTTACCAGTGGGCATGTAAAATGGCACAGTGTTCCTAAAGAGTATTCTGCAAAGGGTGCTTCACTACCCTGTATCTAGATTTTTAGGAAGAGCACAGTCCATAGGAACTGTTGAACATTTCTCACACGACCATGGACCTCTCTGAAACACCTTAATCCACTCTCTTGTTTTAAAAAAACAATTCTTGGGCTTGGGATTTAGCTCAGCGGCACCCCACCTTTGTAAGTGCAAGGTCCTGAGTTCAATCCCCAGTACAAAAAAAAAAAAAAAATTCTTGGACAAGGCTAGCAGGCCCACTGTGGATGCCCCGGATGTGCGGTCATCACTGAGGAGAACACGGTGGGACTTTAATCCCCCCTCTTGGACGGAGGAAAGAAAAGATCCCAACTTGGCCCATGGTGACCATGTGCTTCCTGAGCATGGGTCATATGTGTGAAGTGCTGATATGGCAAAACCTCTGGTCATAAAGACCACAAAGTGTCCACAGGGTCCCCAAGGCCCTCACAAGCAAGGCTAAGAGCTTGCCATGATGAGGTAAGAGCCCCACAGGAGTAACAACCCACCACATGAAACCCACTGTGCACACAAAGGATGGCTACAAAGGCACACAACAAGATGCTGATGCTGATTCTCTGCTCAAGCACAGGTAGATACAGAAGGGACCAACAGATGCTGCCTGCCTGCCTGCCTGCCTGCCTGGAAGAGTGGCCTGGGCAGGTGCTAGGCTGCTGTCCTAGCTCCAGATGCTCCTTCAGTCTCTGCTGGAGGTGCTGGCAATAGAACAGTACCAGCTCCTGCCTCTGCTCCAGAGAACTTTCTCTTGGGTTTCTCTAAGGAGGAGGCTGTCAGATAAGAGGGGAACAGCGCCCTCTCTTCTGTCAGCTGGCTGTCCTTACACCCCCCAGGAACCGCCTCACACCCAGCAGAGATCCTAAAAGCACCAGGCTGTGACCCCGCCTCTTCCGGCCTAACTTCTTCTTTTTCCCTCAGCCTTAGGGGTGGTGGCTGCCTCCTGCAGTTACCTTCAATCATTTCAAGTTTTCCTTTCTGCCCTTACCTGCCTCTAACTCCTGTAAAACCAACTCTCTACCTACTGCCTCTGCTGAAGCACTCAGCAGGTTCTCTGTCTCCTCTACCACATCCTGACTGAGATAGCTTCTAAGGCTTCAACTCAAGGGGAAGAGACGCAGGTGATCTAAAGCTGTGGAGGCTGTGTAGAGCAATGATGCCCATCATGCTGCTTGATGATGCTGGAGAGCTGATCAGTTCATGCTGACCACGAACCCCAACTGTGGCAGGTGCCCCCTCTCTTTTTCCAGTCCACCCTAGCAAGCTTGAGTTCAAATTACCTCACCTCCCAAACCTTAAATTTCCTCCTCTGTAAGCCAGGGGTAAAAGCAGTGTTGACATAATATGACTGTTAACCTCTAGTGCAGGGATGGCAAACCTATGGCACACGTGCCACACCCAGCTGTTTGTTGTCACTGACAGCTCTAAAAGGTTCACCATCACTGCTCTTGTGGATTGTTCAGTCCCCCCCATACACCCCCACATTTGCCCTCAAAAAACACTGTGTTCCAGGTTAAGTAATCCAACTGCTTGACTGAACTTCCTTAGAAAACAGGGCTTTTGGGCCAGGGATTCAGCTCAGTGGTTCCACCGCCTGCTATGCAAGCACAAGGACCCGAGTTCAGTCCCCAGTACCAAAAAAAAAAAAAAAAGAAGAAAAAGAAAAAAAGAAAACAGGGCTTTGAATCTTTTCACTATCTCAGCTACACACCTTGAATAAATTCCAATTTAAGGTATATTCTTTGGTTTTTTTGGTTTTATTTTTTTTTGGTACCGGGGATCAAACTCGGGTCCTTACGCTTGCGGGGCAGGCGGCGGAACCACTGAGCTAAATCCCCAGCCTAAGGTACATTCTTTTTAAAGATAATGCTTTTTAAAAAATCAGTTCACAAGCAGGAAGACTGTCTCCTCCAATTCTGGATACTGTTTCTATTACCGCAGCCAGAAGCTGACAGCCAAGGTTGATTCGTTTGTTTTGGCAGCATATCACCGTGCTGGGTCATATTGTGCCTTCAATCAACTAAAATACCTAAATGTGTTATCTTTTTTTTTTTTCCCTAGATGTGTTTTCATAAGCATGAAAGGTGTTCAATGTCTTCATTAAATGTTAGGCTTTCCGATTATGAAGAAAACCCATTCTGCATTTTAGCTATTCACCCTCTCCCTACTAGGAAGGCTCTGAGAAAATGGCCCTAGAGACAGCCAAGTTGCTGAAACTCAACACAACAGAAGCATGGTCTGAAGATAGATCTTCCAGGCACAAGGCACCATGGATGTGCCAATGCTATATCCTTATCAGTTACTCGATGAAAGGTGCCGTAAGTACACTTAGCCACTGAATGATTTAAATGGAAAAGGTTCACATTCCTAAATAATAGGGACTCCAAAAAGATTAAACAAAGCAACCAAATCTAGTAAAATAAAGCACCAACTGTATGTGCATAGAGGTAGAACAGACATGGCTTAGCAACGGCTAAGCATGTGTTACATGATGGCAGCACAGCATGAATCAGCAGCAAAATGTGCCCACCCCCTGCAAGTGTGTGGGCTTCAGCTGCTATCAGCAAGACATTCACACCCAAAGAATCCAGGCAATGGTAGTGACCTTTGCCCACTATAACCAGCGACCAACAGGTGGCCTGAGAATCATCCTCACTGTACTTTGCAAGTAACCTGAAAACAAATTTCATGACAATCTGATGATAAAGGAACATTCACTAACAAGTGAGAAAACTTAGAAGTCCCAAAACCTGAGCCAAAGTCAAGTTCATTTTTTCACTTTCTTCAGTCCACTGGGCAAGCATTACCGCTCCTTCACACTCCTACTTACTGCAGTGTGCAGCTTCAGTTAGTTGTGCTATTCCATAAACAATCTTTATCTGAAAAGGTAACTCTGGATACTTTTCACTGAGAATTCTGACATGGATGACATCTCTGGAGGTAAAAGAAAGTTTTTAAAAAGTGTACTAGTGGGAAGCTAGGGATGTAGCTCAGTGGTAGAACACCTGCCTCGCATGTACAAGGCCCTGGGTTCCATCCTCAGCATGGGAGCGGGGGTGCTAATGGAAACAGCGCTGGGAAATGGAGACTTATTTCAGGTAGAAAGGGCAAGGGGAGCAGAAACTCGGAGCAAAGTCAACAAGTACTCCAGGACAGGCATGAGGGTTGGGAACTAGTCCCTTCGGTCCTCCTTCTCACCCAATTTTCTCATCTTCTTGACCCACTAGCTGATTCCCACCAATCTATAATAATAAAATAATCCACAACACAGGTATGTAAAGCACAAAACAAGAAGAAAACTGAATATCCAATGAGGCAGGTGGTTAAAGTCTGGGCTAACAAAAAAACATCAAAAACTAGCAAAAGAATATTCTGTAATATGGAAGAATTATATAAGTAAATGGAAAACAATGTAACAAAATTGTATAGATACCCTGATGACAGCAATGTAATGCACTGAGAAAAAAAATGACAGGAAAAGAAACTCCAAAACTCATTTAAGTAGCTTCCAGCATTATTTCATTATCACAATTTTAATAGTATTTGCTTTGGTTTTTCAAATCTATGATATTGCCTTCTTGCAAGCAGCAAACTCTAAAACGAAAGTAATTTATGTTCTGAGTTCAAAGATGCACAAAATACTATAGGATTAAAAGATGAGGGTGGAGACAAGGATGTAAGAAATTGGCATCTGAAATAGACCTGACAAGTGTTACAAGTTCACTGCAACTGGAAAGCAGGCACACTGCTGTGACCTTTTGTCGCACAGGGATATGAATATGTCAGAATAAAGGGGGAACTGCAATGCAAAAAAGTAACACCATTTTTTAAGTATCACGAGTGCTTATATGCCAGTAAAAACACTATAAATTTGAAGCTCAAAATATGTTATTACTTTCATTTTAATGTGTTAATTCAGTAAACAAACCTTTGTCTTTTTAATTTAGCAAAAGTGCTATTTATTGCTGGCACCTATGTTGAGATCTTTCTTTTCTCTTCTGATACATCTGGTGTCTTTCCTAAGCCACATCCTTTCCTTTTCTGTGCTTACCAACAAAGGAAAGCAGCCATAGGCAAATCACAAAATCCAAAGCTTAACGTACCTAAGCAGAAACTCTAAGAAACAAAAAGACTAAGAATTGTGTTATCCACAATAATACTTACTATAATAAATACTTTCCTTATTAAAAATTCTAATATACAAGCATGACTGGCTTATTTCAAATACACCACACCCGACTCCTAAAATTAAACCAATTTTTAAAATTGTTTGAGTAAAAATGATATTCAGACTTCCTTAAAGTTCAGAATCAGGCAGGCTGCCCCTGCCCCAGCCCTCCCCCACACACCCCTATAACCAAGGCCGTGTCACTTGTGTCACTAAGAGTGATAGAGCACAGGAAATGTGTGCTCAGAGTATAGAGTTCAGACCGCAAAGGGACTTCAAGATCCAGGAAGAACCAGGTTCTGTGCACCTGCCCTTCTGTGTTAGGAGGCAGAGACAGTGTGGGCAAGGAAGGAGTGAGCTGTAATCTCTTTAAAATCACAGAGAAGCCTCCAGGTGCTACAAAACTACAAAGTCAAAACCTAAGGTAGAGCCAAAAATCTAAGGTAGACAGCAGGAGACCTGGGAAAATCTTCGGGGGAAGTGAAAGGAGTCAAGGAGCCCATGCAGCCCAAAGCAGAAAACCAAGCTGGGGCCTCCAGGCTGTCTGCACAGGGCAGGAAAAGTAAACCAGGCCACCACCTCCCCAGAGAACTTGGCAATGATGAGCAGAAAAGAAAAGAGACAAAAATCACAGTTCTGAGGACTTAATATAGTTCTGTAGCCTTCATGTATTTTTTTTTTTTTTTGTACTGGGGATCGAACTCGGGACCTTGCACTTGCGAGGCAGGCGCTGGAACCACTGAGCTAAACCCCCGGCCCACCTTCATGTATTTATTTTTAACCACTTTATTGAGTTATACTTTGTATGCCATAAAAGTCACCTGTTTTAAGTTTACAACTGGGTGATTTTAGAATATTTAGTGTTTTGTTGCCATCATCATAATCTTATTTTAGAGCATTTCCATTGCCCCACCCCACTTTTGAAACCCTTCTCCACTTCCATGCACATCCCCAGCCTAGTCTGCACACATCACATGAACCACACACGGTGTGGGCTTCTGTCTTCATGCATTTTTGCAAGCCAAATTCTCATCTCCAGGTGACCCAAGGAACCCCAAGCTATGAACTCATTTTCAAGTGATCTCAGACTGAGACTAACTGCATGGCAGAAGTAAACAAGAATCTGCCCTCACTGAGCACAGTGGCTCATGTCTGTAATCTCATAACTCTGTGAGGCTGAGGCAGGAAGACTGCAAATCTGAGCCCAGCCCAGGCAACTTAGTGAGACCCTGACTCAAAATAAAAAATTAAAAAGGGATGGGGATGTTGCTCAGTGCAAAGGCCCTGGCTTCAATACCAGTACAAGAAAAAAAAGGTCCTCCTTGGACAAAGGCTGTTCTTCATTCCAGGCTTTGCCTGATTCCCACTCAAAAAAAAGAAAATCTTAAGGGGAAAAACAGTGAATAATAGGAAATATCAAAGCACATAAACACATCATGGGACAATGATTAGCATAACCAGATCTAACAGAAGACCCAAAAATTCAACCTGGAATTGCCAAATAATAAAATGCTATGCTTACAGATTCAAATGAACTGAGAGGGCAAACTGAAAATAACCAGAGAATGGGGGGAAATGTAAATAAACTAGAAATAAACTAAATAACACCTAGAAATAAACGTCAAAAACAATATTAAAGGGCCAGGGATGTAGCTCCGTGGTTCTGCCGCCTGCCTCACAAGCGCAAGGTTCCACCAAGTGAGTTCCAACCCTGGTACCAAAAAAACAATATTAAAAACTCAGTGGGCCAGGCATTTAGCTCAGTAGTTTCGCTGCCTGCTGCACAAGCGCCAGGACCCGAGTTCGATCTCTGGTACCAAAAAAAAAAAAAAAAACCTCAGTAAATTGAGAGGACTGAATAGAATACAGAATGGGGATAAGACTCCTTCAAACCACTAGCAGCAGCTAGGGCATGACTAAAAAGAGACTGCGACCTCAATGAAGAAAAGAAGGAAACATCCATCTACAACAGCACAGAAGGGCAAAAAGGCAGAAAATATGAAGAAAAACAAAGGAAAGAGAGTGAACATTTATCTAAGCAGGGTTACAAAACAGTGTTGAAATGAAAAAGAGGCAATATTTGAACTGAAAGCAGATGAAGATTTTTGTATGACTGATGAAAAGCACTAATTCACAAACTCAGGAAACCCAATAAATTCAAAGGAAAAACGAGTAGAAATTCAATCCACCCTGAGAAAACACAGGAAAAGTCTTTAAAGTGGTAGGGGGAAAGTAGGACCAGGGTGGGGAAAACCAGGCTGACAAGGAGCAATCAGTCAGTCGGCAGACTCTTTGTGAGCAGAAACAGAGGCTGGGCAGTGGAATGGTATCTCCAAGTGCTAGAAGAAAATGTCAATCTAGTCTAGAATCTGTAGGGAAAATATCTTTCAAGAATTAGGGCTGAATGAAGACATTCTCAGACTAACAAAGATAATTTGACAGCAGCAGGCCCTCAAGAGAGGAAACTCTAAAACCTTTCCATCAAAATGAGTGGTCCCACATGAAAGTCCTGAGATCCAAAAGGAGTGAAGAGGGAAGAGTCATAAATATGTGCATTGAGCTGAAATAATATAACTGTAAAAAACGCAAGTGACCAGGACTTGTGGTGCTAGAAAATAGAGATAAAATGTCAACAATACTTGTACATAAGAAACATAGGAATCAGATGATTTCCAAAGTTTCTAATTGTCCAGGAGGACAAAGGCCTTAATTAACTTTTTTTTAATATTACTACTATAATTTCTAGGAACTATTATATTTCTTGGGAACTATTAAAACAAGAGAGAAACAACATATTACTTCAAAATTAGTCAAGGGGGAAAAATTAAATATTTTCAGTCCATAAAAAGTAGCACTGGTACGGCAAAAAGCACAAAATAAGGTGGCCAGTTTACACTCAAATAAATGTAAACAAACTTTCACTTAGAAGGTAAAAATCAAGCTGAATTTTTTTAATACAACTACAATCTGTTTACAAGAGACAAATGAAACACAAGGATACAGAAAGGCTGACCTACATAATGGGATAGATAAATAGTCCAAACACCAGCCACAAGAAAACTGGTCTAAGCTCACTAATGAGACCAAAGAGTCAAAAGCAAAAGGGATCATTAGGGGTAAGGAGAGTCACTCCCCAACAACACAGACACCAATTTGCCAAAAATATCCCATAGTTCTGAATTTAAAGGACATGATAGGATAGTCTCAAAATATAAACATAGCGCAAATGGGACTGTGCAGTGAATTAGACATGTGTACAATCATGGTGAGGAACTTTAATACATTTTTCTCAGTCATTCATAGACAGTCACAAATCAATAAAGACAGAGATGGTTTGTACACCAAAGATACAATATTAGACTTACAGGACTCATATTGAATGTGGTATCCAGCAAGGGTGGATACACACTTCACAAAAATTGACCAAATGCAAGTCATGCAGCAAATCTCAGTAAATTTCAATGACTGAAATTCAGTATCTGTACATTCATTCATTCTCTCTCTCTCTCTCTCTCTCCCTCTTTCTCTCCCCCTCTCTTTCATCTTCAACACTAGGGGGCACCATTTGCATGTGACAATAAGGTCAATAGCTCCCCCTAGATGGGCACTGCTTGCGTCACTGCCTTGCTGAAATAGATATTCACTGACCAGATGCAATTAGAAACTCAAAATTAAATCCTAGAACAATTCTTCTGTGCTTAAAGATTACATTTTAAACTAACAAATTAATGAAGTCAAAGTGAAGATGGAAAGCAATCCAAAATGAAAAATAACAAAAATACTACATATCAAAATGTGTTGAATGCAGCTAAGCATTAATTCCTAGAACTAAATACATGTATTAGGAAAATCAAATAAAATAGCTAAAGACTAAAAGGGTAAGTATCTATCCATCTCAAAAACTTCTCCCTCAAGACAGGCATGGTGCCCCATGCCTGTAATCCCAGCACTCAGGAAAAAGAATGGGCAGAGAGGCAAAGAAAAGCAGAAAGAAGGAACTAATCAGACTAAAAAATACATTGACAAAATACTAATGAATGTACTGTACAGGAGTGTTGGTGAACCTTTTAGAGCCGAGTACCCAAACTGCAACCCAAAACCCACCACAAAGTGCCAACAATGCAATTAAACCTGAATACTGGGGTTTTAATTTAGAGAAAACAACTCGCACATTCACATCTTTTGTCTTAAAAGAAAAACAAATAACATGTGTGCCATAGGTTCACCACCACTGCTGTAGAGCATCGACAATGTCAAAGGAAATGGGCAGTCTTTGACAAGCATTGGGAAAAAAAGATGGGTGCACAAACCCTCCAAGTGAGGAGCAAGAAGGGACCATTACTATGCTCGTAGAGACTTAGAGTATCAGGTAAACTCTATAGCCACATACTTGAAACCTAGATGATCACCTAAAAATGTAACTTACCAAAAATGACTGAAAAAGGAAAAACAAAAGTCATTTTAAAAGCCTAAATCACAAGTTTTAAAATTTTTTCCAAGAACACTAGGATTACCTAGCTTAACTGGTAAGCTCTTTGGCGCTCGCAAAGCTGCTCGTCCAAGCCTGAATGCTAACTCACTGCCACTCAGCTAACAGGAAGCTGGAAGCTGCCTGAGGCCAAGCTGTGGTTTCTCACAGATCTGATTCTCCTGACACACACCTAGAAGACATGGAGAAGGCCCACGTGAGAAGTCAGTGATCCACCTTGGTTCCTGTGGCCTCCTGATCTGCGGCTGTGGAATGGGATCAAGACCAGAAAAAAAAACAGGCACTGCTGCACTGTGCCCACACTCACTCACATCATATCCCCAGCAGCCTGGCATGCTCCATGCGAGGAGCTGGGCTCCCATGAGATGGAGATGTGAGTGCTGCACAGAAAACATACCCAAAAAAGTGTATGCTCAGGGCTGGGGATTTAGCTCAGTGGTTCCACGGCCTGCCTTGCAAGCAGAAAGTCCCAAGTTTGATCCCCGGTACCAAAAAAAAAAATTAAATAAAATAAATCTGTGTTTAAAAAAAATTGTATCCTCATACCCCAGCAAAAACCAAAAACAACTAAAGGTGTCATTTAGGACAGCATCAAGACAATTATCAAGAGCCTTTAAGAACTTCCTCCAAAGACAGGCAGCCCCTCTACAAGGAAAAGCATTTGACTTTATTCAGGGGAATTAAAAAAAGACCCACACACCTCCATACATAAGAGGAATACCAGGCTTGTGAGCTAGACGCCTCAGCATTGTAAAGATGCCAATTCTCCCCAAACTGATGTACAGGCTCAGTGCAATCTCGATCAAATATCCCACAGATTTCGTTTCTTTGAACTTGACAAGCTACTTCTTAGACTCATGTGAAGTACAAAAGAACAAGAAGAGCTAAGACATTGTCAAAGAAGGCAAGTGTGAGGAGACTGCCTTCACACAATTCTCTATAAAGCCCCAGTAATTAAGACAGACCAGCTGAACAAAGAGAAAGCCCCAAACAGACTCAAATGTGTGTGTGTGTGTGTGTGTGTGTATATACATACATATGTATATATGCTTCCTATGTTACAGAACACTGAAACAAGGAAAAAAGACAAGCTTTCCTCAAAATTTACTAAGAAAACATGGTATCCACTGGGAAAAAGGGGAGACTAGATCCCTACCTTATTTATACCATGCACTAAATACATAAAGGACTTCAAGATGGGAGGCAAAGTACACAACAATCACAGATAACACAGGAAATTACTGTACCTTCACACTCTAGAGGTAAGAAAACAGTTCTTAAACAAAAAGCAGAAAAACAATAACCTTTATTCAGGGGAAATCCTGACAAATGTGACCACATTAAAACTGAAATATAAAAAGACCCTACAAAGTTCATGAAAAAACAAGCCTCAGAGTGGAAAGGTATTTATTATACATCTCCAAAATACATAAAAGCTCCCAAAATCAGTAAGAAAAAGACAACTCAACAGGAAAATACGTAAAAGACCTGAACGGGCATTTTTTTAAAAAAGAAAACATGCAATTACCTTGTACCCTATGCCTATTTTTATGCAGCAGAATATACATAAAAATGCTCATTTCAACACTGTGTAGCAATGTTAGTATAAATAGTAATACAGGGCTGGGGATTTAACTCAGTAGTTCCGGCACCTGCCTCACAAGCGCAAGGTCCCGAGTTAGATTCCCCGGTACCAAGAAAAAAAAAAAAAGATAAATAGTAATACACACATGTAATGAGATCTTACACAGAAGTGAAGATGAATTAATTACATATCTTCAACACCTTGGGTGAATCCTATAAATATTAAAGAAATGAGTAATATACAAAAATTAAATGCAGTCTATCATTTTTACAAACTTCAAAGTACGCAAAACTGAAGTACAATTTTTAGAGATGCATGCACAGGTACAAAAAGCATTAATAAAAGTGAAAAAATAGCTGGGATAACTCTGTAATCGCAGTGCTCTGGGGAGGCTGAGGCAGGAGGAAAACAAGCGAGAGGTCAGCCTGGAAAATTTAGCAACTTAGTGAGATCCTGTCTCAAAATTTAAAAATGAAAAAGTCTTCACTGTGAAGGCTTTAGGTTCAATCTCCAGCACTGCCAAAAAGAAAAGGAAAAAGAAGGAAGGAATTAAGGGAGGGAGGGAGGAAAGAAGAAATAATTAGTACCGAAAAACGAAAGCAATATTTGCCTGGTGGAGGGAGAGAGTAGTAGTGATGAGGAGAGGACACATGAAGGACTTCAAGGTGCTGCAATGTCCCTTCCTGACCAGAGCAAGGGTCCTGAAATAGTCTCTAGAAATATCGGTGGAACTGTACACACGTTCCATAGTCTTAAACAAGAAAAAAATTAAGTCAAGAAAAGGTCTCCCTAAATAAAGGAGGTGAGTGAAAAGCACTGCTGGACAATTCCTCGCAGGGCTCTAAAGGTTGCTGGTGCCAAAAGAGGATTTTGTATAATTAACTAAGCCCTCGAAGCACAAGTCAACTCAGAAGACTGCGTGACAAAGTGCCCAGTTTAGACATGTAACACCAACAGGGAGAGGATTTGATTCTTAAAGCTTAAATCCTCCTGCACGTTTAACAGCCTTTTCAGTTTTGCCTCTGACCTTCCTGGCTTTACAAAGCCCAAACGAGAGGCAAATGCTTGTGTGGAGAGAAACGTTCTACTGAACTCGACCTGCAGATTGCCTGTCTGGGGACCATGCATGCTGAACTCCTCCAGACTGTAATCTGCGCTACTGATTTGTACACCAAGTAGTCTTAAACTTTGATGCCAGTACAGTGTAAGTTGAAAAGTAAAACTCCACTGGGGGAAAAAGCTAGGTCCAACAAAAGAACAAGTACAATATATAACAACTTGTTAATTATAAGGAATCAACTGTCAACTATTTAATAGGAAGTGGATCTGGCTCTTCATTATCGCACTAGGGGGACCACCATTTCCAGGGAAGATAGAATAAGTAGTACTAGCGTTTCCACCAGGTATGCCTAGAAAACAACAAAGATATAAGATACTTTTCAGACATCGGACAACATGCCATGCTGGAATGTGATCCCTGAGAAGGAAAACAAATGAGGTGAACCCCACAGTCACCAGAGCTTTCTGCATGGGAAGACGGGCCTAAGAAAGGATGAAAGGGCCCTGAGCTAAGGAGATAGAGACCAGAGTTCATGGAGGCAGCTGAAATTGGTGGGGCAAAGTACCCAAGAGGAGTGTTCACAGAGAAGGAGCTCCAGAAACCTATAGAGGTCCCTCGGGTCCCTGACTGCATGCTAGGCCAAGCATGCTGATGGTGAGACTCCAAGAAGCCAGGCAAACAACAGTTGCTGGGGAAGAGGAAGCCAAGTGGTTGGAAAATACAGGTTCCAAGAAGTCAGAATTAAAGAGAGTTAGGTTGGTAAATAAATACCCAGCCGAGACCCAGCATATCCAGCAGAGACCGCAACAAGGCCACGGCTGGGCTCAGAGCTAACCTAGACCAAGAGTGTAGGCGTCTCTAGGTAAGAGTCCTCAGATTTCTACACAAAGGGCAGGGTAAATAGTCCAAGCTTCATGGGCCAACCCAGCTTTGCCCTTGCTGCGCCAAAGCAGCACAGATGACACATAAGTGATATGGCTATGTTCTGAAAGACTTTTTATAAAAATAAGCAAGGGCCACAGTTGGTCACATTTGCCAATCTTTGACCTCAATATGCTTTCAAAGAGATAGAAAACAATCCTTGAAAGAATGAAGCTCATCAAGAAGTAAATGAACTTCCTGCCAGGACACAATTCAATGCTGCTGTTTCACTGAAGACAAAAACGGCCAGCTGTTCAACAATGCAACATTCACTAGACCATCACTGTGGTCCATCATCCAATCAAAATTACTAGACATAAGCAAAAGCAGAAAAATGTGATCCATAACCAAAAGAAACTCAATCAACAAAAACAGAACTGGAAATGACAATGAGGATGAAATAACAGATGAGAGCTTTAAAATAGCGTTATGAATGTGTAAAAGGACTAACAGGAAAAAGTGAACATAAAGAAGAGAAATATAGGGCCAGGGATTTAGCTCAGTGGATCCACCACCTGCCTCACAAGCGCAAGGTCCCAAGTTTGATCCCCGGTACCAAAAAAAATGAAGAGAAATATAAACTATAAAGGCCCAGATGGAATTTCTAGAGGAGAAAAATATGATTTCTGAAATGAAAAGTACATGGGATGAGCTGGATAAAAGCGCATCAGATACTGAAGAAGCGTGAAGACAGCACAACAAAAATGAGCCAGGCTGAAGCACATAGGAAAAGGGGCCTCCAGGGAGCAACAGCAAGGCCCTAAAATAAATGTAACTGGAAGACTTGAGAAGGTGCCAGAGGAAGAATAGGAAAAAAGCTGAAAATATAATGGCAGTACATTTTCAAAATGCTGGTGAAAACTCTAATTCTACAGACCTAAGAATCTCAACGAGCCATAAGCAAGCTAATGACAACACTACACCAAGGCACATAATCAAATAACTAGCTGCCGATAATAAAGAGAAAAATCCAAGAAATAGCTGGAGGGGAGAGAGGTACCTGTTACAAAGGAGGGGGGACAAAAACAAGAGTGAGAAGTGACCCCTGCTCCTGGGGAAAAAAATGAGCCAGAGACAATACAGCCAAGTCTTTGAAGTGCTAGAAGTAACACTGCCAACCCAGAATTCCACATCCAGTGAAACTCTCCTTTGGAATTGAAGGAGATGTAAAGACATCCTCAACAAACAAAAGCTGAGAAAACATCAGGCCAGTAAACCACTACTTCAAGGAATGCTGAAGTTCTTCAGGCTGAAGGAATACCCACATTCTCACGCAAAGCTACACAAAGTAATGAAAGCTAAAAACGCATGTTTCTCACATCACCAGGGAAGTGGTGTGACATCCTTAGCAGGTGGGCTGTAATAAGTTAAAGATGCAAGACTGTAAACCCCCCAAAAATTAAAGAGGAACACCTAATAAGCAACAAAGGACCTGTCATAGAGTTACCTTTTTTTAACTAATATTGAAATAATCGTTCAGGTTTTCAAAATTATAGCCAGGCATGGTGGCGCATGCCTGTAACACCAGCACTCTAGGAGGCTGAGGCAGGAGGATCAAAAATGTAATCCCAGAAGGCCGGGGATTTAGCTCAATGGTTCCGCCGCCTGTCTCAAAAGCACAAGGACCCGAGTTCGATCACCGGTACCCAAAAAAAAAAAAAAAAAATTTAATCCGAGGGCCGGGGGTTTAGCTCAGTGGTTTCACCGCCTGCTGCGCAAGCGCCAAGGACCAAAAAAAAAAAAAAAAAAATTTAATCCGAGGGCCGGGGGTTTAGCTCAGTGGTTTCACCGCCTGCTGCGCAAGCGCCAAGGACCAAAGATTGATCCCTGGTACGGAAAAAAAAAAAAAAAAAAGTTTAATCCCAGACTGGGCAACTTAGAAAATTAGTGAGAACCTGTCTCAAAGCATAAAATAAAAAATAAATTAAAAATAAATTAATTAATTAAAATTTTTTAAAGGGCTGGGGATGTAGCTCAGTGCAAAGGTCCTGATTCAATCCCCAGCACCCACCCACACACACCCACCCACAAAAACTACACGGGTTAGAGATAGAACTCAGTAGTAGAGCACTTGCCTACCCTGTGTGAGGTCCTAGGCCTGATTTCCAACATTGGGGGCAGGGTGGGGGAGGGCTGCAGTAGAGGAAATGCAAATTTTTACAAATATAATTCTATCCTCTCTCTCTACCATCCATGTCTATAAATGTATATCTTTCTATAAATTTTTACACAGATGAACAATTATTTTGTATGTATATATTTTTTTAAAACACACAAATAGGATCATGCCATATTATTTATTTAGTGCCCTGTTTGGCTTTAATTAACGATGCATCTTGGAAACCCCCCATATCAGCACATCTAGAATACAGTTCCACTGTCTTTACTGCTGGCACTGAAATCTACTGTATGATGCATCACAGCTTAAGTACTCCTTTCTCTGCTGATGGGCACTGGGTCATTTGTAGGTTACTCAATAAATATAAAGTGCCCCGTACCAAAAAAGTAAATAAATATAAAGTGAGTAGTGAATGAATGCTGCAATAAACATTCTTATAGAAAATTGGGATAAAGCCAGTTTCCATATTTGCTTGGATTTATTATTCCCAGATTTTAAAATAGTTTCATAATTCAATAGACAATTGCATAGTCATTTCATTTTTTGAAAATGCTCATACTACTTTCAAACCACATCTCTAAGTCACAAACAGCAAAAGATCATCTACAGAGTCAACCATAATCTAATTAACATAAAATATTTCTCAAAGAAAATTCATCTCCAGCAGGAATAATCTGAGCATTATTTCTCAGAAATATATAGTTAAGTGAAAACTATAGTATATGTAACTTTAATATGGTAGTAAAATAGATTATAAGTTAGGATCCACTGTCTAAAATTAAGAACAGCAATACAGAACATTAATATAGCACTACTGCCTCTATCGTAAACACAAATGTCCAGGGAGAGGTCACCATAAGCAAAGGTAGAGCAAGGAGCTAACATCCAGTCCTACTCAGTGGCACCAGATTAGTGTCAGGGATCTGGGCCAGAGGAACGAAGCAAGCTCCACGTCCACTCTGGCCTTCAGGTGCCCTTCTGACACCTGGGCTCCAAGACAGCATCTACGGTGAGGACGGCACCTACAGCCCAGGGCCACTCAGTGGCCATCGCTTGATACCTTTCATTACAGGACTGAAGCAGAGTCAAGCACATGCACCAAATAGAAATTCAGAAGGATATGAATCAAACCAGAATGCAGAGGAAATTCAATTCTGGAACACAGCAACACGGTCCTAGGTTTAGTTATCAGAGAAGGCAATCACTGTACAGAGTAAAGGAGGAGGCTAGCAAGCAGGATGAGAAGACAAAGACCCAAATGCAGGCTGCAGGAAATGTGGTTTCAGGTCCAATTCCAAAGTTGGCCAGGTCCCAACTTCTGGTCATCCCCCACACCTCACTCCACATGAGAGCTGAAGGATTTCTACCTCAAAGCTTACCTGGGCCTGGGTCCCACCTGGAGTAGGGACCAATACGGAGCAGAAGAGTCAGAGATGCACCAACAACAGAAAAGGCTTCTAGAAGGACGCGTGCAGAAAATTTCTCACAGACCACAGAGCATAGGAATTAACAAGTTTGACCTTTGTAGCAACTTCATCAGAAAGAAGGGAAAATAACGATCTCTCCACCCTAGTCTGATCTGATAGATTCCCAGAACTGTTTTAAAGAGAATACTTGTTTTGAATGAAATGAGCTTGACCTCTAAAGAAAATGTGAAAGCTATTATTGGATACCTAATACTTGCCATGATGGCTTGCAAGAATTGGTTCTTTTTCGGTAGAGTGTTCCTATTGATTTATGGAAAATGTGCCATAAAGTCTAGTTTTTGATACATCTATAACATTTACCAGAAATTCATTCAACATGGTCGTGTAGAGTACAGATCTCAGGAGGGCTCCTGTACTGTCTTGGGCTGGAAAAGGGCAGTCATTATGAAGGAAGGAAAGGATGGACAGAGGAAAGGAGGGAGGGAGAGAGACAAGGAAGGAAGAAGGGAGAGAGAAGAAACCCAAGTTGCCCAGCTTGGAGCTCCTACTAGGATGGTGACTGCTGAACCACTTCTGCCCCTCACCAACTGATGGAAATTCCACGCACAGCCTACTGTTTCAATTGGGCAAGGCTTCTGTTCAAAATCTACCAGATATTCAATCACTTGCAATATCTAAGCCCACACAAAAAATAGGATGGACCTGACTAGCTTGGCCACAGTGAGGATGTGGACAAAAATACTGTACAAAGAAGCTCAAGTCAGTGCTCCTCAGAACAGTACAGACAACCATTTACAGTAATTCCCCAACTTACAAACATATCAAAGTTAGAAACTTTCACAGACACCAATGGACCTTGCATTATGAACATTCATAGATGTAAACAAATCTCAGAGGTAGCTCACGTGCCTGCCATGTTCATTTACAGTACTTGTGTGTGCCTATATTTGGTTTTTTAATGCTTTACACTATATATTTGTATCAAAGGTATAAGACTCACTTTGTTGGACTTAAAAATGAATCTTACTTACAAACAGTGATGAGTCAGGGACTTACAGTACTGGGCCCTTAACTACATATGTATCAAGCAGTCCCAGGTCCTTCACAAATATCCCATGGACTCCCTACAACTGTGCCGAGGTAGGTAGTCTTAGACAGTTTGCAGACGCAAACACTAAGACCAAAAACAGACAGCTAGAAAGCTGTGGAAAGTTTGGATGAAGGTCAGTTAGACATCAAAGTCCATTATCTCAGATTCTAAAGCTTTCAATTCTCAGGAAAAACAAAACTCCATCAAGATTGTCTGACTCAAGGTAAGAAGGGACTTTACACCATGATGAGTCTCAACAAAAGCTGCATCCTGAACATCAGTAAGAACACTGTGACACCAGCACTTCTACAAAGTGTGACCAAAAATACAGTGAATGGTTGCAGGGGCATTTTCAGAGAAAGACACACTGCCATTAATCCTCCTTCAAAATATGCCTCTCATTTCAAGCACACTATTTATTCCATCACTCTTGTCACTTTCTGAAGCAGTTCTAGAGGTTCTCTTTCATGTCCTTATGAGATGTGGTCAAAATGATGACTGCTGATGCTGCACTGCCATCCAACAGAAAGGCAGCTTGTAAAACATTACCGTGCGTCCTCGTTCACTTTATCCACCAGGATCTTACACCTTGTGGCTCTTCCTGAAAGTGAAAGTGACTTGAAAAATAAACACTTTGAATCAATTTAGGACACTGAGGCAAGAACAAAGATAAGTGTGTTCAAACTGAGGGGGAGTACTTTGAGCAGGATTAGTGGCAATATGTCTTTACTGTAATAAATTTAACTTAAACATTCATCATATATTCAATCAGAAGTTGTCAGAGCACAAGGCTTGGACGCCTGACTCTGCCACTTATCAGCCAAAGAATTCATGCAGCTGCCTTCTCCAAATAGCCTCAGTTTACTTAACTGTAACAAGACATGCCTTCTGAGGTGGCTGGCAGGATTAGACAGATCCATGCTTTTTTAAAATTTTTAAAATTTTTTTTTCTGGTACCAGGGATCGAACTAAGGACCTTGTGCTTGCAAGGCAGGCGCAGCGGCATTGAAGCAAATTCCCAGTCCCATGCTTTTTTTCTTTAATGCAGATGATAAAGAAATAAAAAGTACAGGAGATGGCTCTGTTTTCACATCTCCCTTGAAAACAGCAGCTCCCAGCCCACCTGCAGCTGGAGACTAACCTAGCCCAGACACATATTTTGACTCAGCTAAATCAGGACATTAATTATCTCCCTTATAATGTTTACTTTTTTAGTAAATTTCATTGAAGTGGAACAGAGGTAAGAGTGCCATCTCCTACTGTGCTTCAAAAAGTCCTCCCTCCCCCTAACTGGACCCCATGCCTTCCCAAGGGCAGGTCCTTCCCTCTACACTGCAACCAGCCAATCTTCTCCCAACTCTCTGGATCCAGCTCAGGTCTTGTCTCCTCACCCCACTTCTCTTCTGCAAACCCTCATGGGCTGAGTGAAACACAGTCCCGAGCAACTGTACACATATCTCAAGATCGTGTACTGCGTCCACTACACAAGTCTGTAGGTATATTTTACAATTCTACCCAGGGTTACGGGTCTATACCAGTGGTGGGAAATCTATGCCACACATGCCACAGCAGGCTATTTGTGTCACTGAAAGCTATGAAAGGTTCTCCATCACTGGTCTATACCCTTACCATTCCCACAGGAGCTGGTATAGCAGAGGGTACTTACAAGATCAAAAAACAAGGGACAAATAGGTGAATGCACATTGTACATCTAAGGAGCTGGTATAACTGCTGTCTGCCAGGTTTAGCCATTAACACCTATATTCTTCCAAAATCAGATAATGCAGACTCATGAAGACAACCAGCTTCAAGTCTGTTACACCACCCATGAGCTCAGTGACCTCTGGCAAATAATTTAACCTCTCTTGCCTCAGTTTCCCCAATCATAAATAAATTGATGCCAGAGTTGTTATGGAAACTAAATGCACTGCTACTATAGAAAGCCAGATCAATGTCTAACACACCGTAAGTACTACTTAAAATGAAGCCTTGCTTATTGCGATTTCCAGAGGCAGGAAAAATGTTAAGAGTCAGTCGACAGCTGGCCTGGGGATTTAGCTCAGTGGCACTGTGCCTGCCTTGCAAGCGCAAGGTCCTGAGTTTGATCCCCAGTACCACAAAAACAAAACAACAAAAAAGAGTCAACAGCTGCAGGAGCAGTTCTCAAGTGAGGTGGTAACTCGCAAGTGTGTATCTTATTATCATGCCTCAGTTCTTACAAGGGTAAAGATATCAAAAATATAATACAGTCAGAAGGGCTGGAGGTGTAGCTCAGTGGTAAAGCACTTACTTAGCATGCACAAGGGCCTGTATTCAATCCTCAGTACCACAGGGGGGAAACAAACTATCAAAAATATATTTGATTAGGCCTTTATATCCTCAGGTTTTGCATCAACACCTCAATCAAACAGAACAAAAATATTCTTTTAAAAAATGCATCTCTACTGAAGATGTAGAGACTTTTTTCTTATCATTATGCCCTAAACAATGCAGTAGAACAATATTTACATAGCAAATACTTACTGCATTTGGTATCGTAAGTAACCTAGAGATAATTTAAATAAAGGATCTGCACAGGTTATGTGCAGATCTACATCATTTTATATAAGAGACTTGAGCTTCCTTAGATTTTGGTATCCATGAGGCGAGTTCCTGGAATCAATCCCCACAGATACTGAGGGGTGACTGCTATCTGCTCTCTGCAATTCAGAACTATAAACACGGAACATGGAAAAGATAATCCAGGTTTGTGGAGTGGAGAAAAGGGAAGACAGAGAAAAAGGAAATACATCAAAATATTAACAGTGGTATAATAGGATTTTATATATTTTTATTTTCATTATGTCTTTATATTTTCCAAATATTTAATATTATTTTGTAATCTGAAGGAAAAAATGTTTTTAAGGAATTGAGTTACTCCAATAAAAAATGTTAAAGTTTTGTTATAATTTTTTATTATGAACAGACATAGTGGCACAAGCCAATAATCACAGCTACTTGGAAGGCTAAAGCATGAGGACAGCAAGTTGAAGGCCAGCCTGAACTATATAGTGAGGTGAGGAGGAGGAGGAGGAAGAGGAAGAGGAGGAGGAGGAG
>NW_004624801.1:9676564-9689830 GCF_000247695.1 Heterocephalus glaber | reverse complement strand
GAGGAGCGGAGGGGATGGGAGGGGAGGGGAGGGGAGGAGAAGGAAGAGATTATTCACCAGTGCATCTTCAACACTTAGCATGGTGCCTGGCACATAGGTTCTCAATAAGTATTATCTGAACTACTAATGTCTATGGAGCAATTATTTGAGAATCAACTGCCCTTTTCCTGCCTTGTACCCCCAACCATCCCACCAAAACGCAGTGATTTTCACAGACTCCCTACCACACCAGCATAGGGCTCAGGAAAATGCCCTGTGGATAAGAGACACCATATAAATGTCTAGAGGGCAGAATTCCTTCAACCACTACCTGTCACTCACTGCAGAGGGACAATTACCACATCGTGTTTCTCCTTGACTTTTTACAAGGATGTCACTTTTTTAAATAAGTTCCTCAAGACCCACAATCATGTCTCATGTCCCTATGTCCCACACCATCCCAAGCTCAGTGCCAGAACACTTATGTAAATGGTATTAAATGTTTACTAAAACAATGATTTCCGCACAAAACATTGACAAACCCTGGTAATTTTTGTTGTTTGTCTATTTGTTTGTTTTTGAGACAGGGTCTAACTATTTCATCCATGCTGGCCTTGAACTCTCTAGCTAGCCAAGAATGGCTTCAAACTCGTAACACTCCTGCCTCAGCCTTCCAAGTGCTGGATTACAGGGATGAGCCATCACACCCAGCCTAATATTTGTTTTTAATAGCAAAAACTAATAGTTCATGTTTGTGCAGTTCATTGTATGTACAGTTTGCCTCAAACCCTAAATGTAAATTAATATGCTCCCAAGTGCTATGGGTTAGCAATTCTGAGACTTCCTCTGTACTCCCGGCTTGGGCAAATGATTAAATAAGGACCATGGAGCTAGCTTCTCACTGGTGGGAAGGAGTGGCAAGCAAGGAGAGAAGAGCAGAGGGTAGGTAGCCAGTGGTAATGGGTGGCACTGAAGCTACCTCTGTGCATTCATGGTGTCCAACATGAAATAAAAATCAACCTCCCATGCAAGCCTTTCTTGTTGAGAGGGCCTGCCAGTGATGCACACCTGGAGCAGTGAGCACACCCGGTGCCCACATCTTAGCTTCTAAATTCCATTCTCATGTGCTCACTTTGGCAACACATATACTAAATTCCACTCTCATAACAGAAACCAGGGTTTCTGGGGAAAGGCAGCATCCAGGACCAAGCAGAGAGTTTAAAATGTGAGCCTGGAATCTCTTGCTACGCAGGAAAGTAAGAAAGTACTCAACACTGGCGTGTGAAAGGGGCAAAGGAGAAAACATGACAAGGCAAGAAAACCACTAATAATAGTAAGAAATCAAAAGGGCAAAGATAAGAATACTGGAACAAAGCAACATGAAAAAGTCACATGGCTACTCAAAAGGTATAATCTCAACCTGAATATGAGGAAGACATTAAAGAAATGCTACCAAACAGTCTCTTTAGAAGTATCAAGGTCAGGGCTGGGGATTTAGCTCAGTGGCACTGCGTCTGCCTCAGAAGTACAAGGTCCTGAATTCGATCCCCAAAACCAAAAGAAAAGAAAAAAAAACCGTCAAGGTCAACAAATTTATAGACAGTGCAGCAGTAAAGCAAGGCACTGTGGTATGTGCCTGTAGTCCCAGCTTCTTAGGAGACTGCAGCAAGAGATCACTCGAACCCGTGAATTTGAGGCCAGCCTAGGTAACATAGCAAAAATTTCATTTCAAAAAAGACAAAAAGAAGAGAAAAGAGGGCCGGGAAATGCAGCTCTGGGATATGGTACTTACCTAGCATACTCAAGATTCAAACCCCTGTACCCCAAAATGGTGGGGCAGGGTGAGAGGGGGTAATAAAGGAGCAGTGGTTACCAAAGGCTGGGGAGAGGAAAGAACGAGAGATTAAAGTTTAATGAGCATGGAGTTTCACTATGGGAAGATGGAAATTGCACAATGCTATCATAGCTTGGATCTTAAGTGGCCCCAAAGGCCCATGGGGATTTAGCACACTATTGGGAAGTGATACACTTTAAGAGGTGGGCTAATGAGAGGTCTTCCAGTCACTGGGGTGGTACCCTTGAAGGGAGGAGTGAGACTCCAGCTCCCCACTTTCTCCTTTGCTTCCTGGCATGAGGGGAGCAGTTTTGTCCCACCACATGCTCTTGACATGATGTGCTCTTTTGTCATAGGCCTAAAAGCAATAGGGTCAAATGATGAGGGACTGGAACGCCTGAAACCATGACCCAGAATAAACTCTTTTCTCTTTACAAGCTGATTATCTCTGGTATTTGGTACAGTAACAGAGAACTGACCAACCACAAACAACAATGTCAATGTACTTAATACCACTGAATTGTGCACTTAAAGATAGCTAAAGTGGTAATATTTTACCACAGTTAAAAAAAATCAAAGTGAGGAAATTCTAAGAAAGGCTAAGAAACTCCTCTAGATTCAAGCAGACTACACAAAGTAATGTAATCTTGAATTATGCTACTCAGGATGAATCCTGGAAGAGGGGAAAAGGCAGAAACTGCTAATAAAGTGACATTTTGGGGACAAATAACAATATTTTAATGTGAACTGTGGTTAGTAACAGTATTAGGTATCAATGATAAATGCCCTGGTTTTTACATCTGTGCTGTGGTTCCCAAGGGAATGCCCTTGTTCTTTGGAGATACACACACACACACACACACACACACACACACACACACACAGATGCAAAAGGGACAGAGCCTCCAGCTGACTCTTGAGTGGAGACATACACATATTTAGGAGTGAAAGGGGACAGGATTTCCAACTAACTGTTCAACAGTTCAGGGGAAAATATTATGTATTTACATATGAAAACAGAAAACCATAAAAAAAAAATGAGGCAAGACGTAAACACGTGGTGAGTCTGGGATAAGAGGATATGGGAGTTCATTATGCTATTCTACAGTTTTTCTGTAAGTTTAAAATTATACCAAGATCTAAAAATATAAAATAGTACTAGTGAAGAACAAAAGACACAACCTAAAAACCATACTGACAGTTGGGTAAAATTAGAACTTGTTATCAATGACTGTTTCCTCTTGGGCTGTTTCCTGTTCTGCCTCCAAAGCATGAAAATGCTCTGCAGAATCACACTTCCCCGTGCCTGACAAGTTCAGGGGTGAAGAACATGTTACAGCATTAATATATAAGGCCAACATTTACTAGAATAGCATTTTCTACATTTCTAATTAGATTTAAACAAAAGAGGTGTCAAACTTCAGCTCTACTGAAACAAGGCTTGTAGATGACCAAAGTACCTTTTTAATGTCTTTGGGATAAAATGATAGAGCTGGAAACCTGGAGTACATCATCTATATATAATCCACATGCTACCTTGTTAAGACTCTAGCTTTAGAATTCTACAAGGTGATAATGAGGAGGAAATGTTCATATCCATTTCAAGACTTCCCAAAAGCACGTTGTTCAAAATGGAACATGGCACATTATTTTTAAGCAGATGTTTTAAATCAAGGTGGATGGTTCTCTGTGACTCCTGAGATTCACATGAGACACATGCTGAGGAAAGTTCATATGGTTCAAGTACAATGAAGACAGAGTGACTGAACCACCAGACAGTTGACACTGGATCATAAATTCTGCCACTCACTAACTCCACATTCCAACCACAGTTCCGACCACAGTACCTTCTCCAAGTCCACAGAATCCACATCCTAACCTCCAGCCCTACTGTGTCTGCCTCTTTCCAGGCCCTCCCCACCCCCACAGCCACTGAGATCTTTGGAAGAAAAATCTGTATTTGGCATTCCCCAGCTTAACTTCAAGAGCAGCTGCCCATCATAGCCTACGTTAGTCTTTGGTTGCTGAGGTTAGTTCCTTCAAAATGAACAGTGCATATGCTCATAAATGTGGCTCCACATAGATGATTTACTTCTTTACATGAAATCAAGGTGCTCCCGGTAATAGCGTTATTCTCACCCGTAAACACCATGACTGACACGCGCATCAGTGTATTACAGTTAGGTGCTGACATCTGTTGTCCTCCTGGGAACATTGTCCTGGAGGACACAGCACAGTGCAAGGGAACAATCAGCCTTTGCTGAACTGAATTAAAGACGTCTAGCCACCTCCTTGCCAGACTAGGTCCATTTTCCTCTCCTCACAGAACAAGATCCTACTGAGTGAGTGAGTGCTGGTGTGACTCCCTCTGCCCATGCACTGAAGTCTGGAGCCCCTGGAGACCCTGACAGTGGCAGTTAAGGCTGCACATCAGGCGACGCCTTGCCAACCACACAGGTGCTCCACGAACACCACGCAGCTCCAAGTCTCGAGAATGGAGGAGCTCGGTGACTAGGTCTTCCAGCCCTGACCTACTGTCAGGCCAAGTCTCTGCTTGACATTCTGCTCACCCGGCCTCCTGAGGCCTTGCTCCCTGACTCCAGTTTGATACCACATTCTTTTAACCATGGTCACAACTCTCAGACATCTGACAGCAGCCCTTCTATAATCTCAGAGATCCTCAGAGATCCCCCAAGAGCTTCTTTTATGAGCTACATTTATCAACATTTTCTATATTAGGAGTTAAAACAGGAAAAAAATATATTTATGAATTCATTTAAAAGTAATTATAAACTCATTACATATTTAAATAACATTTCTATGAAAAATAACTATATTTTCAAAAATTGCTAGTGAAACGTGGCACTGTTTTACATTCTTACAAATCTCTTTACTATCTAGCTTTACAAAAGACAGTTAAATTCTAATAATTTGCTTCTACATTCAGGTTTTGTTTTGTTTTGGTTTGTTTTGTTGGTTGAAGTATAGGAGAATCTGTCCTCACAAAGACACATAGCTGAAAACTACAGGAGTATCAGAAAGTATAAGTAAGAGTATTCTCTGGTATTACATCAAAACTCAGATAAGTAGTAGTTTCTTAAAGTTTTGTTGTAATCTAGCCAAATGGAATATAAAATAGAACATCCATCCACGTGCAAACACATAAATGAATACTGAAACCCACTGGCATGACTTTGAATGTATCACTTGCTTATAGGTGATTCTGCATTATCATGTGTTGGTCATTTGGAAATATTGGTTCACCAGCCAGTCAGGGTGGAGTACACCTGTAATCCCCAGCACTTAGGAGGCTGAGGCAGGAGGATCACCACCAAGGTCGAGGCCAGCCTGGACTTTGTAGTGAGTTCAAGACCAGTGTAAATTACATGGCAAGACTCTTGTCTTGAAAGAAAGAAAGAAAGAAAGAAAGAAAGAAAGAAAGAAAGAAAGAAAGAAAGAAAGAAAGGCAGGCAGAAAGGAAAGAGAAGAAAAGGAAAAGAAACAAAGACGGACAGACTGGTTCACTGACATATGAAGATGTTTCAAATGTGGACACATTTCCTTCTGTAGTAGTCAAAAAAAAATCACACTCATTCATGTCACCATATTCGCTATCAGAAGAGTCTTTTAAGTATTAGGGAGCTATCAAGCTCACAGGTAGGGATATAAGATTTCTATAACTCGAATTTTCAATTGAAAGCTCAAATTTTCTCACTGGCAACAAATATTTCCAGTTGCTTTCCTTACAGTGGGAGCTCACTAGTTCATTTTCAGCACATGCACACCAGCTACTCCAGCCTGAGGCCCAGCCTGCATCCAGGGAAAGCAACAGCTGACAAGTCTGCAGCTCTGACTCCTCCAGACAGCCACCGGGCTCATGTGCAGCAGAAAGGTCACTGCACCAGCTACTGAAAAAGCCTTGGCTCAAGAGCTGAAATGTAGTAAACTAAACACTTTCACCACTTTATCAAGGACATTCTCAGAGACTGGATTTTTTTTTTTTAATTGCAGGTGAATAGCAAAGAAAACAGTAACCACTAGTGCAGTTTGCCACCAATGTCTGGATTCATGCTAAGACGTCAGTTTTACACACCACCACTTCTACACCATTGATGCCAGCATCCCCAGAGGGGAAAGGGCCAATAATATCTTCTATTAGCATGAGAAGATAATTCTGACCTCAGGAACCCCGGAAAGGGTCTGGTGAAACCCCAAGAGTATAAGGAGTATGCTGAGCAGACTGAATCAGTCCATACCTCCAGCACTGTTCTCAGTCTGCTTTTTTTATTTTTATTTTTATTTTTGGTACCAGGGATTGAACTCAGGACCTTGCACTTTCAAGGCAAGCAGCGGCACCACTAAGCTAAATCCCTGGCCTTTCTCAGCCTGGTTAATGTTGGTCTACCATCTACTTCCAAATCACCATCACCACCCATGCTGTACTTCCAATATATTTTGTTTCAGACCCATGACTTTTTTTTTTTGGTACAGAGATCAAACTCGGGACCTTGCACTTTCGAGACAGGCGCAGGAGCCACTGAGCTAAATCCCCGCCCCCCCCCAACATGACTTAATACAAATATTTTAGTTGAGGCATTATGATACATTTAGATTTATTGGTTTTTTTTTAAAATGGGCTTCCTTCTCATTGCTAACCTGTAACTTATATAACTTCAAGCAAGCCAATTAAAGTCTCAGTTTCTCCATCAGTAACACAGAGATAATGATCCCTAAGCAATTTACCATGCTACTAAGCCTAGAGAGAGGTAACCTATGTGGGAGTTCTCTGTAAATGATTTACTCTGTCACAGGTACATTCTTGTTTAATCCCTAGCATGGACCAAACACTGTACTGTGAAGTAGAATAATTAAATCCTCACTTTATGATAAAAAGCTTGCTTTTATCTGGGCAAGAGAATATGGAAAAAATATCAGAGAAATACAGAGTGATCACAGGTGGTCCTGACTGCCTGGTTGGCTGCTTCAGATGGGTGACCAGGGAGGCCTCAGGAAGTGACTAAGATCTGAGTATGATGAGGAGGAACCAAGTGTGCAAAGATTAGAGGGAGGGCCGGGGATTTAGCTCAGTGGTTGCACCCCCTGCTGCGCAAGCACAAGGACCTGAGTTCGATCCCCGGTACCAAAAAAAACCCCAAAAAACAAAGATTAGAGGGAAGTGTGTTCCACATGTTACTATCCAAAAAACAGAAAAGGCAGGCAGGCACCAGGCATGAAGGCATTACAAGCCAGGAGAGGAGCTTGCATTCTATTCCAAGCCTTGGGAAGCCAGTGGAGAGGACCAGTAAGGAAGTAAGAGAATCTGATTTACACCTTTAAAACATCCCTTAACCACCATGTGAATAATCAGTTGTAGGACAAGCATGGATGTAGGGACACTAGTCAGAACACGGCTGCAGTCATTCAAACAAGAGATGGAGCCTGCCTACAATGAAATCACCATGGCAGCACAAAATTAAACCATCCAATAAAAGATATGCTTTGGAGGTAAAGTTGATAGGTTTTACGGATAAAATTGGACAGGGCAACAGGAGAGGAAAGAATTATGGATAAACTCTGGATTTGCAGCTTCAGTAACAGCGGATGGTGGTTGCACTCCACTGTGATGGGGAAAACTAACGTAAAGCAGGGAACAAGGCACCTGGGACAGGAGCATCAAGGTAGTCAGGACTAAAGACTGGGGTGAGGATCACTGGCATGTTGAGGGCATTTGAAACCATGGGCCTTGATGAGATCAGCTCCTCAGAACAGGCCAAGTCCCCGGGCACCCCCTACTTAGGTGCCAACCAGCAAAGGAGTCTGAGGAAGAGACATCAGGGACCAAGAAGAAAATCCACAGTTTGATGTAAACACAGGGGCAAGTGAGAAAAGATAAGAGTGATCACCTGTGTGTGGAATGCTGCTGAGCGGTCAAACAGGTTAAGGACAGAGGAGGGACCTTTAGATTCAGCAACAAATGATGGCCACATCAAAAGCAGTCTCCATGGACTACAACAGAGTCTAACTGCAGGAGCCGAGGAGAAAATGCTGAGGAATCAGAGGGGATTAGCAAAGGACTACAAATATCACTATCTTGGTTCAAAAGACACCCTGAACACTTTACTGTCCAAGTCTTAGCTTAATGTATCTCTTTCTCCACAGCTTATTCAAACAAGTATGTCTACAAAGCAATGCAACTGAACCTAGAGACTGATTTAAGAAACAGACTTCTTCAATTTATAGTTACATCTCCTACACACACAGACAGACCATTTCTGCCAAGATGCTAAACGTGTACATATAACATGTCTGAGAATGGCCCTCAACATACATGTAGGAAGTATGTTTACTGATGGACCTAAATGCACATAGCTATAGCATGTCTGGTAATGGTTTCTTTCACCACAATGACTGTCAAGCCATTACCTGATTCCATCCCACATATTCCAGGTAAGAGATGCATCAGAGACCAATTATCCCCACCTGCTCACTTTCCAGTGAGAAAAATAACTCTGTAATAACTGCAGAGTATCACAGTAAAACACAATTGGGAGAGATATATACCTGTGTTTAGGCATAGGTCCATGAATGATTCTTTTTGAACTGTAATTCATATATATCTAATTATTTGAAAATTACAAGCCAAAAATACTATTGATACATGTATGCATCATTCACTATACAAAGAATAAACCAAATAACAAACTTATTTGACAATAACAATATTAAGCTAACAATTGTTTTTGTTTGTTTGTGGGGTTTTTTGTTTTGTTTTGTTTTTGGTACCAGCGATCGAACTTGGGACCTTCCACTTGTGAGGCAGGCAGTGGAACCACTGAGCTAAATCCCTGGCCCAAGCTAGTAACTGTTGAAATGTAAAGAGTAATTAAGATGTGGTAATTGTGGCATTTGAAAACCAGAACTGATTCAAAACAAAGGCTATACAAATCCCAACTGAGAGTGGACAAGTACTATAACTGAAAGGATGGCAAATACTGAGGGACAGAAAAACCTCTTGGAGTTGCAAGTCAACGTTGGTGAAGATATCAGTTTTAGTAATCTGTAACAAGGCCACTAAATAAAATACCAACAAGTAACCATTAATACATATAAAATAAACGTATATGGAATTGCATAACATTCTGGGAGAAGCAAGAACTGAGCTTGCACACAGGATAGTAAATGACCTCCAGGAAGTGGTAGGTTTGGCTCCTTGTAGAGCAGGCCCACAGATGCTACTTTACAAAGATGCTGCTGCTCCATCAGGTTGCCACAACCCAGCACAGTGGGACAGGTTGGCCAGGACACCTGGCTGCTCAAGACCAGTGTTGGAGCAGCTGCCTATAACTGCAATGGCAGACCAAAAGGATAACCTGTTGGCCCAAAACTGTCTCACAAATGGAGTTTCTTTTGCCTGCAATGTTAGACTGCTTTGTATTTTATAGTATCTGAATTAGCACCAAGATTTTAAAACTGGAAGACTTCATTGTTTTTAAAAAAAAAAGAAAAAGTTTTCTGCTTCTTGAAAAAACAGACCAAGACCCAGCTGTCTCTTTAGCTGTGGCATGTATGCCCCAAAGTCTCACTGACTCTTCCAGAAAATCTACCAGACACTGAGTCATACATTTGTCTGCTGCCATTTGCCACTGAATCTGTGCTATAACTCTTAAGCCTGTTCCATTTGTTCATGCTACCTTCCAATTCTTCATCATTTGAATTTGCAACCATTATCTTAACAGGGTATGTTGAAAAGGCCCCCTAATGGTCTACCTGAGAAAAAAGACTACAAGGACTCTTTAACTTAGCTAAAAATGTTAGCTGCTGATGTTCTTCATTGAACAACTTGCAAAAGGTAGAGAAAGCAAACTTTCCCTCTGCCCTTTTCAAAATAGTAGTCTCAATATCTACAAAGATTCATACAGGGCCGGGGATTTAGCTCAGTGGTTTCGCCACCTGCTGCGCAAGCACAAGGACCCGAGTTCGATCCCCGGTACCAAAAAAAAAAAAAACAAAAAACGATTAATACAATTTGTTGTTATTACTAACCTGAGAAGAGCTTATTTGGAGATCTTCATCATTCATAAATTAATGTTCAAGTTAAAAGGTCAAATATATATCCAATGGGCTGGAGATAAAGCTCAGTGACAAGAGTGCTAGCGTAGCATGTGCAAGGCGCTGGGTTTGATCCCCAGCATTGTCAAAAAAAAAAAAAAACTCCATTAATCTGCTTTGAACAGTTTAATAATAGGTTTATGGTAGCAGAAGGAACCACATTTCAAAAGAACAACCTAAGCTACATCTGGTGGCACATATCTGTAATACCAGCATTCTAGAAGGCTGAGGCAAGAAGATTGCAAGTTTAAACCCATCCTGGGCAATTTAATGACTCAAGAAGACCTTGTTTCAAAATAAAAAAATTTTAAAGGGCTAGGGATATCTCATTGGTTCAATTCCCAGTACCAAAAAAAAAAAAAGGCCTCCAAATAGAATGAAAAAAAAAATTAAAAGTTACTTTAAAATACTTTTCTTATGCATAGCGATTACAAAGGATTTTAACCATATAATTACTACTAAAGATATCCGTAAGGCAGATTTTATACAACCTCTTCCACTGACCAATTTTACTCCTTAAACTGCTTTTAGATGATACAAATTTTCCTAATCTTTTAAAAATAAACCAAATGAAGAACTGAAATACTGGTTTCTAGTGACTGACTGGCTAGCATTACCATAAATGTTCGACATCATGTACTAAAAAACAATAATCTATAAACATACAGCCTAGAGTAAATCACACACTGTAACACCAATTTTCCCTTTTATACCACTCACACAAATGAAAGCAGCCTGGAAGAAAACAAACCACATTAAGAGAAATTATGTCTGCATATGTGCTCTGGAGACCAGAAAATAGATATGGTTGACAAAGGGCAGGGTCAACCAAATTGGCTGTTTTCTTTCCTACCAGTTGCTTGTGAGTAACTGTCCAAACTCCAACACCATGTGACATCCCCCCCAAAAAGACATGGACCAAGTTCCAACCCATCATCCCCCCGGCTCCCTAATTTCCATAAAAGAAATTCTGTATCAAAATCACAGCAACAAGAACCACATAAAAGGAAATCTGACTATGAGACAAACTGTTCGGAGGACTAGGATGAAGTGCACTGTAACTTTAAAATAACTTTGCTGAACATTTTCCAGTAATCTTGTTTCTTAGCATAGTATATCAGACTTCTACATTTCACCCAGCCTATTTTTTAAAACATTAAAAAAAGCTAGACTAACCACAAAAGCAGACTAACCACACAGATACAAGTATTATTCCCCAAGTTGTCTTTCCTCCAAGTGTTAACAGCACTAAGTGTATCAAAAAGCGTGTCAACACTTGCAATGCCGTATTTTCGAATTTACTTAACTTTGGGCTGAATTAAAACTTCATTTGAATTAACAGTAGCCAGTGAATAACAGCTACTCAAAACAGTTTTTTCCATTTTCAACCAAAAACTGGAGTCTGAAACGGTGTTTACTTTTTAGATGATTAACATGTGGCCGAGCACTGATGCTTTCCCAAGGACTCTTTGGCTCAGAACTTTCTTCACTGGAAAAACGACAAGTCCCAGGGATGCCGTGGGAATTCACTTACCCGATCCTTCATCCTCCAGCTCTGAGCTAGGGATTTGGAGCCTTCAATTTTCTCACAGTGTCTCTTTTTCATAAATGCCAAAGGCAGATTCCAGTCTGTAAGGTCGGCCTCATCTTCCTCCCCGAGTCCCAAAAGGGGCGACTGCAGCATCTCGGACTCCATCAGGGGGGGAGGGGGGGGAGGAGTCCTTGGCAGTAAGCGCTCGAGAACCTCCAGCCTTAAAAACTAGTGTGTACCAGAATTAATGAAATAAAATATAGAAAAAAAGGGAGAGCCAGAAAAGTAATGGATGAAGTGTTCGGAGATTCTTATCTCTTAACTCTGCGCGGGAAGTCAAGGGGGGGGGGGCGGATGGGAAATGGGGCAGCCCAGGGAGCTCTGCACAGACACACGCACACTCAGATCCCCAGCCACTGTCAGCTTCTGAGCCTGTTGGTTCTCAGCAGGGCTGCGAGGGGAGCTGTGAAAGGCGTGAGAGACTTCGGGCCTCACGATGACCCTGCTCGGCCTCCAACGCCTGAGCAGATCCGAGGACGGTCCGGCCGTCCGCTCTGGTGCTGATTCGCCGCCTGCGCCGTCTGGACTGAGGTCTCCGGCCAAGGGGAACAGAGTCAGAGCGCCTCGGTCTCGTCGAGCCACGCTCAGCCCTGCGGGTCCCGCACTCGCCTCAGCTGCTGCAACCAGAGCCAGGACCAGCCCATCGTGCTCACCCGCAGCCGGTTCCTCAACCCCGGCTCCGCGCGGCCTCGCTGGCCCTGGCCTTTGGCCCCGTAGCTCCCTCCTGCTTGAGAACAAGTCCCGAGGAATGGGCGACACGGACGCGGGGAGAAAACGGGTAATGTGGTCTTATTGGGTCAGGGGAGTTTTGCCCTTTGGTTGGGAGGTACAGTGAAACTCCTCTCATCAGCACATCAAGGAGGACGCCATATTGCCGAGCCCCAGCATGCTCCGCGATCTACGGCGCGGCCAACAAACCAAATCTTTTCGCGCGTTCTCGCTGAGCTTCCCAAACTAGGGCAGGGAGCAAGAAGTCCCCGCCCCCGTTGCCCTGGTGACCGCGGTCTAGTTGTCATCGTATACCGCCTTTCTTTCAGTAGATGCGTGTTACCAAAGTCAATCCGACATGGAAACTATGTCCACTCAGTTATTTCTTTTAAAAAGGTTTTCGCTACTACAAATGGAGCTACACTTCTAAATTAAAGAAATCGACCACATTGTTTCTTCCAGATTTTGAAAAGGTTGCAAAAACTTCAGAAAGAACCATTGATAATATCACAAAAGATTAGAGATTCTGATTGGCTTGTGGAGTGCCCCCACATAGAATCCTCCACAGTGTCAAGTCGATTTTTTGGGATTTTGTTTTGTTGGTACCGGGGATCGAACTTGGGACCTTGTGCTTGCGAGGAAGGCGCCAGAACCACTGAACTAAATCCCCAGCCCGATTTTTTTCTGAAATTTTTCCATAGAAAACCAAGTGAAAAAAAACCCTCAATTTTTTGTTTAATCTATTTTGTTTTCTGATCATTTTCTTCCCATCTTAATACAGCTTCATGTGCACGCAATTAAAGCTGTAGGTTTCTATGCATGGAGGCAAGCCTGCATTACTTCGTTTGTGTACTTCAATTTAGTAAATTTTGCCTACTGACGATATGTGGATTATTGTGTTAGTACAGCTGGGAATATAAAACCAAATGGCACTGGGCTGAGGGTGAAGCTCAGTGGCACATTGAGCCTAACATAGACGAGGCCCTGGATTTCACACACTGAAAGAGAATGAGAGGGGTAGGGGGGAGAGAAAGAGAAGAGAGGG
>NW_004624801.1:9645477-9676429 GCF_000247695.1 Heterocephalus glaber | reverse complement strand
AGAGAGAGAGAGAGAGAGAGAGAGAGAGAGAGAGAGAGAGAGAGAGAAGGGAAGGAAGGAAGGAAGGAAGAAAAGAAAGGGGAGAGATAGATCTGAATGTGCCTTGCAGTGCCTGCCAGTAAACACACATCAAACCAGTAAAGCAAGCAAAGGCAGATGAAGAAATCCAGGCTTTTCTGCTTTCTCTGCCTTCAGGCTTTGGTGCCAATATAGTCTTGGCTGTACTATTTTCCATCTCTGTGACCTTGGACAGTCTCTTCAATAGCTCAGTCTTAGTTTCCTAAACTATAATATGTGGATAATACTACCCATTTGAAAGAATAAAATTAACTCGTGAAGGTGCCTAGAGTGCAATAAGCGTTCACTGAATGTTCGCATGAACAGGTCTGTGGCTACTGCAATCTAGCACCGCTTTGCCTCATTGATCTAAGGCCTCAGATTGGTCCCCACCAGACGCCGTCTCTCTCAGATGGTTTCCTAGGGTTGGACACCATGTGGTAGTCCATATACAAATGGTGTCATCTGCATTCCTTCCAACCTGAGACTGATGTGGCAATCCCAGATCTTTCTCACCTACCACACAGCAAGTGTTTAATAAAAGTTCTTGAGCCAATTATCATTCCAAATATCTATATGGTTATTATATCCCACTGAGCTCATGGAATGGCCCACCATAGAGCTGGAACTGAATCATTGGAAGGAACTTTGGAGAAGATATTGTATCCTGTCCCAAGATCTGGCAGGTTTTATGCAATCACCCTCTCACTGAAATTCAGGGCAATGCAACAGAACACTGAAGAGGTTTAACCTTCTATTCTCCCCACACACCTGCTGCCAGAGAACAGCCATGGTTACCAGCAGAGGCTCTGGGACTGCATGGAATCAAGAATACCCCATTTTTACCTGATGGCATCAGAATAACTCCTACCTCTGTTTTGTCACCTGCCTTTCTCTTGTAGCCCTGAAGCAGGCATCGGTGCAGGCAAAAGCCCTCCTCCAACCCTGGACTGCACATAGCTCAGCCCCAGGCAGGAAGCCACAGCTACAGAAAATTAACAGCATTAAGCCTTTTCATTCCTGACCAGCTCTAGGACTTGGAAAACCCACTTCATCTCTACGCTCTCTTGCAAAGGGTGTGACCTTGGGAATTCCACTTACCTCATGGGATATTTGAAGTACGGGTAATAAATGAACCCAGTGAAATCTAAACCCAGCAGGTGGTCAGAATCACCCAGAAAATTATTTAAAAATCCAGATGCCCAGGTTCCACCCTAGATAGATCTGCTCCATCAGAGGGAGCAGGAAGACAGAGGTTCAGGGTCTGTGTTTTTAATACAGTAACCCTGATGATTACAGAAAACCAGCCAGATTTGGGGACAGGAAACTATATTCTGTCCAACATCCTACCCAGTGATTCAGTTGTAGCCCCAAGGCGGGCCTTCCATAAACATTCCCACTGAATAAATAATTGCTATGAACCAATTGTCCAAACTGCCGTCTTATGGAGAAAAACAAGCTTCACCCTCTCCCAGAACTGCAAAGCAAAGCCACCCTCTGGTGTTTCACAGATGTGATCCAGAGCCAAAGGAGCATGTGGGTCTGTGTCTTGGTCTGAGGATAGGAATGCGCGCACACACACATCCTGCCCTCAGTCTCCACACCTGTGACACAAAGAACTTGAAGAAGGTAAATGTCTAAGGATAGTTCAGGTTCAAAACACTAGGATTCATGTAAAAAAAAAAAAAGGAGCTGGTCACAAGCTGACCCACCACCTGGAGGTTCAAGAGTGGGCTTGACTTATTTCATGGCATCATGACATTTAGAGGAAACCTCCATCCAGTGTAACCTGGATCCTGTTGATGGCAGTTCTAGGCTTTCGAAAGGCAGCAAGCCTCTCTGACCGATGAGAGTCTGGAAATTCAAGGACAAATATTTTTCAGCTGGGCCATCCAGTTACCATGGCATGTGATCAACTTGCCACTTGGGCCTACAGTTCCAATTTCCAGTGTCCCCAACTCTTTATGAGTAAGGACATTAGCTTCCCGTAACAGCTCTAAATAAGATAATTTAATCTTGAAAACAAGTGCCATGAAAATGCAGGAAACCAGACCTGACTGACACTATGAAAACAGGGTAGGGGATTAATGATAACCTGCCCACTGCATCTCTTACAGTCACATCCCAGGATGTGAATGTGGAGGTGTTTGTAACCTGAGTGCTCCTAAAACAACCTGTCTGGTGGGCAACATCAGGCTATAGATTCAAGGATGGAGAGGAGCAGGGCCTTCCAGGTGCACCTCTGATCCAAACTAGCAGAATGGCCTTTGACACGCCTGACAGAGGGATGGGGCCTTGTCCTTACTGTAAGGCTTCCCACCCTAAAACTCAGGCTGCTTGACAAGCAGAAGCCAAAGATACAGCAAAGTAAGAGAACAAATATAAGAACATGAGGCCAGGTGTGGTGGCACATACCTATAATCCCGGCACTTGGAAGGCTGAGGCAGGAGAAGGAAGAGTTAACCCTAACCCAGGCCAGCCTGGGTTACATAGTGAGTTCAAGGACAGCCTTTTCCCACACTAGTGCCTCCTGCAGGACTATAGGACAAGGGCAGGTGGCAAACCAGAGTGTTAAATCACACACAGCAGAAGTCAGGGAGAGACGAAGGGGAGAGCTAGGGTGGGAAGAAGGTCTAGATGAATGGCTCATGCAAATGGCCTTTTTACCAGGAAGGGCAAAGGAGTCTGGACCTGCAGCCTCCAGCTCAGCTTCGGCCCCTGCAAGTGAACGAACCCTCACTCAAGACAGACACGTCCGGTGAGGCACTCCTTCCGCAGCTGGGATGGGCTTCGATCCATCCTCCAATATTGCAGATTCTCTGCTAAATCAATCAAGGGCATGGAATGTGTTTTGTCATCAAGAATCAGGAATGAGAATGGAGGTCAGGGACCTGGAGACAGCCAGGTGCTTCGCTGAGCTATTGTTCTCCATGCAGGCAGGGAGACCAGCCAGCTCCATCCTTCCCAGAGAAGTCTGTGCTTAGCTTAAAAGAAACCAAAATAGACACAAAGTACTTTGCTTTTGTCTGAGCATTATTACTCTGTTTTTAGCAATAGCCAAGCTACCCTCTCTGCAGGTCAGATGATTCGTTGGCAGAAGTGAGAAGAGGAGGAGGGAGGGTTGCCGGGCGTCGGCCTCACCTTCAGCTTAGGCTGCCTCCCCAGCCTCTTCTCCCTCTGCGGATACCGTGACGTCCATGTGTGGGGTGTCCACCTTCCAGAGTGTGCCTTCCGAATCTATTCCAGTTGACAATGAGTGTGCAGATGTTGGTAGACAGAAGGAATGTCATTCCCGTTTTTAAAGGAGGGTTACCCCCTACCTATAAGGGGACCATCGTGAAAAGTGCTTCGTCTTGGAAAAACTTCACCCACTACCACATTTCTTTCTCCATAACTGAGGGTTTTTTCATAGCCCCAGTTTCAAAGAGCCAGGGCAAGACAGAGTCAAGAAGCAAACGCGTCAAGGCAAGGCAAGGGGGCAGGAATCCTTAGCAAAAACCAGACCCGCCCTCCACCTGCTCCTTCTCATTCTGGGGGTTCTTTCCCAGGGGGGCTGTTGTACAGGGCAGGGAAGAGGCTCTCTGGGGAGCTGTGAGCTTAGGGCAAGGAGCTGCAAGAGAAGGGGCCCCGGCCCCGTCTCCCCTAGATCTGGCTCCCATCCTGGGCATCCTGACCAGCTCTGGGGGCCTCATCTCCAACACGTTTCTGGACCAGATGCCACCATCCACAGCCCTGAGGAATTCTTTATGGAGAAGAGACCAAGACCAGCATCTTTTCTAGGTCGTGAACTCTGTTAGCAGGCACAAGCTCCTCCCTCCCCAGGACTCTGGAGATGTAGTCACAAAGACAGCATCTATGTCCTTCGAAGACACAGTGTGTGAAGAGAAGAGAAGCTTTTATGATTGAGACTCTATTGAGGAAATTTGTTATCCAATAAAAGCATCCAAACTGAATTTTATAACCTTTTATTTTAATAATATTGCCTACAATAAGATTATAACTTTATGAAAATACAAATAATATAACCAACTGTCTCCTTTTAAACTTCTCGTTTGTTATTTTATGTAATATTTACATAGCACCAGTGATTCTCAGGCTATGTGCTGAACACGAGGTCCCAGGGCGAGGCCCACCCGAAGTCGCCCCTGCCATTTACAGGAAGGTTACAGAAGTATGCCTGTGGGGGAAATACTAAAAACCTGAGCCGGGCACGGTGGCACAAATCTGTAAATCCCAGCTACTGAGACTGAGGGAGACTGAGGCAGGAGGATCACAAATTCGAGTCCAGCTTGGGCAGCTTAGTGACTTAGGGAGACCCCATTTCAAAATTGAAAAAAAAAAATTAAAGGGCTGAGGATGTAGCTCAGTGTAAAGGCTCTGGGTTCGATGCCCAGCACCACCAAAATGATGATGATGATGATGATGATGATGATGACGATGATGATGGTGTTGATAATTAATGACTGTGGGTAGTGAGCTAAGTTTTTTTTAATGAGAATTAACCCATTTAATTTGCCATAATAGCCCCATGTAAAAACTAATTTTCAGGAGCTTTGGGCATAGTTCAGTGATGGAGTGCTTGCCCACCATCCACAAGGCTCTGGTTTCTACCCCCAGCACCACGGCCAGCTCCTGTTTTAGGCTTATTTTATCAGTAAGGAAGTTGAAGCAAAGAAAGATTAATTAACTTTTTTTTTTTGAGACAGTCTCAAAGTTGCCCAGGCTGGGCTCCACCTCACCATCCCCTGCCTCAGCCTACAGAGTGCTGAGATTGCAGGCCTGAACCACCACTCCTGGCTTTTAAATGACTTTCTCAAGATCTGTCTGGGAGTCAGGGATGGGCAAAGGCTCCAATCAGAGAAACCTAATGTGAGATGCAGGCCCTCAGGGGGCAGCACAGTGCCCGACACAGAGAAAGGGCTGCTGCCCCGCTGTTTTGTTTTGCAGCACTGGGGATGGAACACAGGACTTTGCACTTGCTAGCAAACGCTCAGCTTTGAGCTGCACTCCAGCCCAGGACTAGGTTCCAATTCTCACCCTGGTATTTTGCCCTGAGACTCTGGAAGAGGAGCTGGACTGTAAAATTTTGACTCAACACTCTTAACAAGGGCTGGAAGTGTAGCTGAGTGAAGGAGTGCTGGCCCTGGGTTCAACTCCCAGTACCACACACGCATGCGCACATGCACACACACACACACACACACACACACACTCACAAGACATCAGTCATATTGAATTAAAAACCACCCTTAATCATCTTAACTTATGTCTTATTCATATCTACAAAGATCTGATTTCCAAATAAGGTCACAGTCACAGGTACCAGGGCTTAGGGCTTGGGCATATGTTTCTGGGAGATATGATTTGGCCTACAACAAACAAAAGGTATGGTTTGTTTTTATTGTGTGTGTGTGTGTGTGTGTGTGTGTGTGTGTGTGTGTGTGTGGTGCTGGGGTGGAACCAGGTCCTTGTGCGTGCTAGGTGAGTGCTCCATCACTAAGCTACACCCCTAGCCCCAAAGGCCTGAACTTTCAGTGGTTCCTGAGATACCTCCAGGTGCTTCCATGAGAGTCTGATGTTACCCACCTTCCCCATTCTGAGCACCAGGAGTTTAATTTCTTCCTTAGTTTTATTATCTGGAGTTTTGCAAATTAGATAAAGGAATAATAGGATCTTGTTTTTGTTTCGTGATACACTCCTCAAGAAAAAGACTCAGAAAACGCACAAAGTGCTGGGGACTCACATCATCTGTCAGAGCTGGAGGGAGGTGCAGTCTGGACAAAGGTCAGAGGAATGAGCCCTGGGGAGGTGCCAAGCCTTCCAGCAACCGGAGGGGGGTTTTTTGGCAACAAGTGGCTGTCACAGGGCACCAGGAGCAGGAGCTTAGGAACAGTGGACTGGCAGTCATTAGATGCCTGGATCACAGTTTTCCTCTTGTAGAAGGCAAATATCAGAAAAAAAGTAAAGAGGACAAAAATTTCCACATATCCCCCCAAAACTAATGCTCCTGGCAAGAAGGAGGCCGCTGACTTTCTGCAGACAGCCCAGCTGCCAAGGCCGAGTTGTGTCTGGTCTGCCTGTCACCTTGGCAGATCGGGGCTGATGGCCACAGGGGCGGAGCACGCCAGCAGGCACCCAGGAAGCCGTAGCAGAGCAGCTCCACGGGGCCATCGGTGGCGGGCGCCAGTGCAGGGAGACTGCTGGTGCTCAGGCCAGATCCCACCCCTGTGAGTCAGGCGTGCCAGCTGCCTTCCCCAACACCATCCATCCTAAGCTGGAGATCTGTCAGCTGGGAAGACATTTGTAAATGTAATTTGTATTCTCAATTTCTGTCATAGCTGTGGTCGTTATTTTCCCCCCATAACTCTCCATCTTCCTCCCATATCTTCCCTCCTCCAGTTTTTAATCAGAGGGAGCTGTCAAGAGTGAGCTTGAAGTCCTGCCTTCTTCCCTCAGCACGGGCCTCCTGGTGATGAGCACTGGCCAGGAGCGCAGCCTCAGATCCCCGAGTTTATGTTTACAGTACTCATTTTTAGTACCTTCGAGCGAAAGTGATTGCTGTGGTTATCACCTTCTTATATCTACCTATTCTTCTCATATATTTTGAGTACAGTTTTAATTTTTATGCCTCTTTCTTCTCCTGCCCCTGAAAGCAGTGAGGAGGTACAGCAGGAAGATGAAGGCTCTCGTCCCCATGGCAGCTCCCTGGCTACTTGCACAACAGCTCACCTTCCTTTCCTGCTGCCATCACTGGATACCACAGCCTGCACAACCCATGAAAAATAAAGGTTTATCCAGCTCCTGGTCCTCATGCCAGGAAGTTCAAGATGGGCCAGCTGCATCAGGAGAGGTTGTTGCTGCTGGTGGGGACTCTGTAGAGTCCTTAGGTGATGTAGGGCGTCACCTGGTGAGACAGAGCAAGTGTGCTAGCTTGGGAGTCTTTGCCCCTTCTTATAAAGCCACTACTGTCACTATGGAGCCTACCCTGATGGCCTTTCCAGCCCTAACCTCCCAAGGGCCCCACCTCCAAATACTGTTAACGTAGGATCTTGGTGATTACGTTTCCAACACGTGAGATCTGAGTGCTGGGGTGCGGGGGAGATACATGCCTCAAAGAGACAGTCACCCCTCTGCTCCTTTGGAGTGTATAAAGCATCCCCTTCCTCTCCTCCTCTGAAGTGAGGTTGAAGAAGGCTTTCCTGGGGGGGTGGTTCCAAGAACCCCACCTATAGTCCAGTTAAAATTATAGAAAGAAAATGAAACAGAAACAAGAGGAAAAAGCACCTAGTGGCCAAGCTGAGTTCCACTGGACTGGAGGTTTGGTTTTGTTTTGTTTGTGCTGTGGAGATGGAACCCAAGGCCTCATGCATGCTAGGCAAGTGCTCTGGCACTGAGCCACCCCCAGCTCCTGAGGGTCTTTCTGATGGCAGAGAAGAGCTGGGCTCTAGGAGGACTCAGAAACTTCCAGAAGCAGAGGCAACAGCAGGGACCTAAAACTGTCTAATGCTGATGGCATCATCAAGGCCAAAGCCCACATGTCTTTGGCCCAAAGTTCCTGCTCAGAGGCTGGCCCTGAGCCTTCCCTCCCCTCGCATGGTCACTCAGAACAGTCGCCCAGGCCTGGGTCCCTTCTCAGTGGTCACTAGGTCCAGTCTGAAGATTAAGTTTCTCAGGAACCATTTAAAATACAAGATGGACCTTACCACCCTCTGTTCCTGACCCTGTCGGGTCTGTGGCCTGGGGAAGGGAGGGGTCAAGTCACTCCCTCTGTAGGGGAGTCCTATGGCTGCTCAAGCAATTGATTGTACCTGACAAGGGAGTTGTGTAAACCCTGATTCACGAGATGCGATTGAAAAATACAGTGTGTTAAAACTTGTTTTTTATTACAGTAAAAAACATTGCCAGTTCCACTGACTGCCTCACAAGTGCAAGGTCCCAAGTTTGATCCCTGGTACCAAAAAAACCCCACAAAAAACATTGCCATGAACCCCCTTAAAATATTCTCTTAAAACCCCCTTAAAATATTCCCCCTTAAAATATTCTCCCTCACTTTGAAGACACATATCCAGTTGTTCTTACCATGTTCTGAAGCAATTCTGGAAGTGTTTCATATCTTTATGAGATGTAATAAAAAATGTGGTGAATGCTGCTGCTGAGCGCTGTTTTAGTTTTTTGTTTGTTTGGGATTTTTTGGTTTTGTTTTTGTTTTTTGGTACCAGGGATTGAACCCAAGACCTTGCACTTTTGAGGCAGGTGGAGGAACCACTGAGCTAAATCCTCAAGTGCCATTTTAATGGAAATACTGGCTTGTAAAAACTGGTCCTCATCTGCTCTGTCCTTGTCCACCTTATTCACTGGCTCTGGCACCATGAGACTTCTGCCTCTTCCTCCAAATCAAAATTACCATGACAGGGAAATGTTTTGAATTGATTCAAGACATCAAGGCAGCCATAATAAATCATCTAAAGATGGCCAAGAGGGCTGGGGATTTAGCTCAGTGGTTCCCCCCTAACCTGCCTTGAAAGCGCAAGATCCCGAGTTCAATCCCCAATACCCAAAAAATAAAGACGCTCGAGAAAGAAGATTTCCAGAACTGCTTCAGAAAGTGGCAAGAATGATGGGATAAGTGTGTTCGAAGCAAGGAGTAGTATTTTGAGGGCAATTAAGGGCAATGTGTCTTTTACTGTAATAAATGTTTTAATTTAAATATTCACCATATATTTCAGCCATACTATAGCCAACTGGCTGGAAGCACAAGGAAATCAATCACCTGAGGCTGCATGGCTGGCATCTGGGGTGGCACTCTTGGGGACTGAGCCCTCCACCTGTGCCATCTGATGCTGACTCCAGGTTGACAGAGTCAGCACTGAATTGGATCAGAGCACACCCAGTGTCTACTGTCCCAGCGTTGATGGCTTGTTTGCTGGTGGGGAGAAGTCCCCACAGGTTCTGAGGTCGCAAAGTGTTGACTGGAGTGTGACGGCACAGCGAAAACAGTGTGGTTTTCCTGACAGAAAGACCCTGACAGAAGGGCTGCAGGGGTAGGGGTGGGAGGTTTGCCCCTCTGGCTCTGCTCCATGTGAGCACCCAGAACAGCAAGGCGCCATCTTGGAAGCAGACCCTCATCAGACCCCAGACCTGCAGCACCTTGATCCTGGACTTTCCAGCCTCGAAACTACATGAAATAGATTTCTGTTCTTGTAAACTACGCAGCCTCCGCACGAATGGACAAAGACACCACCTTGTCACACACAACTTGTGCCAGCGTTTTCAGCCTCAGCACTACTGACATTTTGAGCCAATGATTCTTATTTTTAATTTACATTTTAGCACCTTTGCAAATGTGGTAAAATATATGTAACATAAAATTTGCAACTTTTAATGCCCAGTTCAGTGGTAGTAAGTATATGTACACTGTCGCACAACCATCCCCTGAATGTATCCCCAGAACACCTCATCTTCCCAAACTGAAACTCTGTCTGCATTAAACAATTCCTCCCGCCTTCTCCTCAGCCCCTGGAAACCCTTATGCACCGCTTCTATGAATTCAACTACTCTGGGATCTCAAGTAAGTAGTATGGAGTAGTATGCCATTTTCCTTTGGCTTATCCTGCCTGTTTCCACGTTTCCTCCATGCTGCAGCATTGTCCTCACCTGTTTTGTGCTGCTCTGACACCACAGACTGGGTAACTTCTAATGAGCAGAAGTCTGCTCCTCATAGTTCTGAAGTCTGCAAGTCCAAGATGGAGGTGCCAACAGCTTGCTTGTCTGAGGAAGGTTGCTCTTGGCTTCCAAGACGGCCCCTTGAGTGCTGTGTCCTTCTGTGGAGGAACACTGTGTCCTCACCTGTCAGAAGGTAAGGGCAAAAGACATGAGCTCCCTCCATTAAAGTCCTTTATAAGGGCCTCTAGTCCTACTCACGGGAGGGAGGCTCATGACCTCACCATCTTCCAGAGACTCCGCCTCTTAATGCCATCACAGCACCCTTTAAGTCTCAAAACCTGAACTTTGGAGAGGCCACATTCAAACCATGGCAAGTGTGTGTGTCAGAATTTCCTTGCTTTTCAGGGCTGAATAATACTCTGAGGAAATGATCCTTTGCTACGGAGCTGTCCTGGACACTTGGTATGTTCTGTTTTTTTTGTTTTGGGGTTTTTTTCTGGTACTGGGGATCGAACTCCGGACCTTGCACTTGCGAGGCAGGCGGCAGAACCACTGAGCTAAATCCCCGGTCCCACTTGGTATGTTCGGCAGCACCCTGGGGCTCTGCCCATGAGCAACCAGTAGCACCTCCCTCTCTCCAATCACAACAACCAAATATGCCTCCAGACTTTGCCACATGCTTTGTCCAGCCCCATTAGAATCCCCACTGCACATCACTTGGGAAGACGAGTCTGCCCTGTACGTACCTGAGCTCCCCTCAAAGCAGCCATGCCCCAAGCAAAAGGAACCAGTCTCCAGGGAGGGGCCAACTCCCCAGCCCAGTCACAGAGTTAAAGCCTGTGCATTTCATGTCAGGGTCACAATAGTATCTGGGCAGACTCTGGGAGCCTGAGGCAGGAGAATTGTAAGTTCGTGCCCAGCCTGGGCAACTTAGGAAAACCCTGTCTCAAAATAAAAAATTTAAAAGGGGTTGGAGATGTAGTTCAGTTCAGAGGCCATGGGCTCAATCCCCAGTGCCAGAAGAAAAAAAAGGGCAGATTTCACATGGCCGAATATTTTTTCTAAATAATAAGAAAAGACCCTCTGTCTTGTGAAATGCATATGAAGCACATGGCAACCCAGCTGTCCCTCACCACCTCCCACAAGCTTACTGCTGGCCTCTCAGCTCACACCCCACATCTCCTTCTCAGAGTCAAACCTCAGGTGGTTGTGAAGCATATAAAAGTCAGATAGTCAGGCCTGCTTTGCAGAAAAACCCAAGTTCAAGGAAACCTTACAGCACAATCCATAAAACACACATAAATCCAAACACAGTGAGTCTGGCAGTCCGGGCAGCCGACAGACACAACTTGGACTGGGTTTCAGCAGCACGCTTCCTCCTCTGGCCCTGCCAATCCAGCTCAGTTTGGATCCACAAACATCCCGCGTTTCAACTCCAGCCCCATGGAGCTCTACTCAAACCCATCAGACTCAGACAGAGGGCTTTGTTTCCTAGTATGCCTGGGGGAAAGAAAGATGAATTTGTAGGGGATTTATGAGAGAACAAGATACTTGGGCCCCTCGGGATCCGTGGCAGAGAGTGGTTTTTGTTTGCTCAAGCATGGTTCACCAAGCATTGATGTGGAGTCGGCGAATCCTGGACTTAAGACCAGAGAGATAGATTGGCGAAAACAAACCTCCCTTCCAGATCAGGAGGAGCTGCCACTGTTTCCTCTGGAGCATGCACATTTGCCACTGTTTTTTGCCCCTCTCTGTGTCCCCCCCTTGTGTGACTTGCAGCTTTTTTTTTTTTTTTTGGTACCGGGGATCGAACTCCAGTCCTTGCGCTTGCTCAGCAGGCGGCGAAACCGCTGAGCTGAATCCCTGGCCTGACTTGCAACTTTTTTCATGAAGGTGGAACATCCTTACCCTCACCCTGACTACAAGTCTGGTCTTTTCTTTCTTCCTTTTTTTTTGAGTCAGGGACTCCCTAAATTCACCCCAGGATGGCATCAAACTTGTGATCCTCCTGCCTCAGCCTCCCCAGTAGCTAGGATTACAGGCGTGCACCAAACCACACCCAGGGAAAGTCTGGTCCAGACTCGCTTGGGCCAATCCGCATGAACAGAGTAGCAAGTCAGGGACTTGAGAACGCACGTGTGGGTTTGGACCTGTGTCTGTGAGCCTGTGTCCCTGCCATCTCCAGAGTGAGAAGCGGGGAGCCCCCACCGCTGTGGGAGGCAGAGCTGCTGCACCTAGCTTCACACCCACAGGAAGGGCTGGCTTTGTGACAGTCCTTATGGTGCCGTGCAGACAAAACAGAACCGGGCTAGACGTGTGCGGTGCCCTGTGTGCCCTCTGTCTGGTGCACAGAACCTGCTAACCAGCGCGATGAGGGCCGCTCTGCGCCTCCCACCTTGGCACAGTGACTTTCTGTGGGGCTGGTTAGTGCCTCTACCCCAGCAGGACTTGGAAACAAGCCAGAATCAGTTCTGGATTCAGCTCCCTAGGAACTGTTGTATGTCAGTCTCCCTGGATCTGCTTCTGACCATGGGACATGGCGGGGAGGGGGTGCTCAGTTAAGGGGAGAACAAGGTCCCAGCTCAGAGGATGTGTATCAAGGAGCCCCAGGGGCTGTAGCCACTGAGGGCCCAGGGGAGCAACAGTCAGACGGAGCTGGGTCCACTGCAGGGAGGCCTGTGGCCCCCAGCCCTGTGGCTCCACCCTCTCCCACACAATCCCAGGCAGGGTGCTTCCTCCTGACCACTCCCACTCTGGGCTCCCGTCCTGGTGGTCCTGCCCTCCCCTAGGTGACCATTTGTGCACAGATATCTGCTTTCCGGTGTTCACACAAGCACAGTCACCACAGCCAGGTGGGGGCAGCCAGTCACCACAGCCAGGTGGGGGCAGCCAGGTGTCCATCCACAGGTGAGTGGGTACCGGAGATGCGGCTGTCCATACACTGGAATAGTGTCCAGCCATGAAAAAGTGCAGCACAGTGGTAGAGGAATCAGCTGGCATGAGTGAGGCCCTGGGTTCCATGCCCAGCCTGGGGGGGAATAAAAGGCATTTCTGGCACCTGCTACAACACAGGTGGCTCCTGAAGACAATGCTCAGTGAAAGACGCTGGATACAAAAGGACAAACAGGACAGGGTTCACTTACTGGAGGTTCCTAGAGTGGTCAAATTCCTGGGGACAGGAGGATGTGGTGGCGCACTAATTCTAGCACTTGGGAGGCTGAGGCAGGAGGATCGCTATGAGTTCGAGGACAGCCTGAGTTAAAATAGTGAGTTTGAGGCCAGCCTGAACTACATAGCAAGAACCTGTTTCCAAAAAAAAAGAGGGCTGGTATTTAGCTCAGTGGCACCACACCTGCCTCGAAAGTGCAAAGTCCTGAGTTTGATTCCTGGTACTAGAAAAAAAAATTACCAGATGACAGGAAGTTGGAGGAGATTGCCAGAGCTGGGAAAGGGAAGGGGAGTTGCTTAATGAGGACAGAGCTTCCTGGGGAAGATGAAAGCTCTGAGGATGAACAGCGCTGATGGCCTCACAGGGGTGTGACCGTGCTAAGCGCCACTGAGCTGCAAACTTGGAAATGACCAAAATCATGTTATGTTAAATGGCAAGTCGGATGTTGCATATATTTCTCTATGTTTCTAAAACATGTTCTATTCGTATTCCAACTTCTTAAACCCACTCCCACCTGGCTCTTGACACCCAGAGTGACCCGGGGCCTCAGGTGTGCTTGGGAAAGGCATTGCTCCCTGCTCCCTGCTCCTGTCTCCTGGATTCTGCAGTTCTCCAGCCCCTCGTGGCTTTAACTGTCATGAAGGGATGGCCAGTGGTGCCCGGGCTTAGGTGACAGAGAGAGGGAGAGAGCGAGGCCCGACGCACTGCTCCCCACAGAGAAGCAGCTGCAGGCGGTGAAGGGGCCTGGGGCAGGTGTGCAGGTGGAACAGCCTCCGTGGGAGGGAGCGTGTGCGTGGCAGATACACAGTGCATGCCGTGGAACTTGAGCAGGAGGATTTGTTTGGATGGAGAAGGAGGGTGAGAACAACAGGGCAACGGAGAGGGACAGACAGCAGAAAGATCAGGGAGGGTGGGCGAAAGATGCCAGGCCCAGAAGGTGGAGTCCTGGCCCCCTACCGTCTCTGCCTCCCCATCTGCTCTCAGCCTCTGCCAGCTCTGAGGAGGACGCCCTGGCATCTGACAGAGCTGCCGGTCCTGACCTGTTCTGTAGAGGAACCCACGGAACCTAGGTCCGAAGGCTGCAGGAGCTGGGTCCTGCTGACAGCCACCTGAGCGGTCTTGGAGGAAGAGCCCTCTCCTAGGGGCCCCGAGTTGACCACGACCTCCTGAGAGGCTCAGAGCTGGAGAGGTCGCTGTCACACCCAGGCTCTGACCCAGGACAGGTGTGCTGACCACTGAAGTGGTGTCTTTCGTGTGGTTGTTTTTGCTTTTGCAGTGCTGGGAATGGACACCAGGGCCTAGCGTGTGCTGGGCAAGCTCCCTACCACTGAGCTGCACTCTCAGCCTGAAGTTGTCTTGAGTCACTAAGTTTTGGGGTCTGTTACGCAGCAATAGGTAACGACACAGTGGCTGGCTTCTCTGCCCGGGCCTGGACCCCATTTTCTCTCAGGCAACTTCACCCTCTGATCACTCAGTGATTCCCTGGGCTGGCTCCTCGGTCTCTGCCCAGCACCCTCCCGGGCTGTGTCGCCTTCTCCCGCCCTCCCCTACCCACACAAGTGTGAGCACACATTATCACCACACTGCTGGCTCAGGCCCCTCTATCCTTTAACAGAACTGTCCCCAAGCTGCCTGGACACTGTGGATGTCCACCAATCGGCTGTCAGTTTACTTGTGTATGCAGGGATTGCAACTGCGGCTGCACATCTGCACGCTCAGCTCTGGACCGCAATCTGGTCTCTGGGAAGAGACTGGGTTTGCTGACCTCTAGGCTCTTGCAGCTAAATTTGAATCCTTCAGTGCTACAGTGTAGCTTCAAGTCTGCAATGGGGCTCTGCCCTTCCAAGCTGGGCCACTTTGGGATACGTTCTGCCAGTCCAGTGAGCCTCAGTCCCAGCCATTTTAGGGATCTACTATAAGAGGCTTAAATGAGGCAATGAATGTGAAGGGTCCTCTTTCCAGCTTGGCCCCAGAAGAGATGACCTGCTGTAGCCCAAAGACCCTGCCTGGTTGTGCATTTCTGACTGCCCTTCCCACTGGGAAGAAGCACATTGCCATTCACGTTCATCATTCAGTCTCTTGTGAGTTGGCTTATCATGAATCAGTTCCCCAGAACCTTCGCTCTAAAGGGCTGAGTATTTGCAAGGAAGAGAGCTGTCACACTACGACGGGCCTCCTCTGAGCTGCTGCTCGGCACTACTCTGGCTCATCCTTCACAACAACATGCTTGAATTGTCACAATGTTGTCTTGTTTTAAAACAAGAACCTGTGGGCTAGGATGCTATAGACGCTTACCTAGCACGCATGGGGCCCTGGGTTCCATCTCCAGTACCATAAAAAGATAAAAATGAGGTAAAATAAAAAAACAACCTTCATTTAACCTTACTGCCCAAGAATTTAGCTCAAGCCAGGCAGAGTGGTACATACCTGTAATCTCAGCACTCTGGGAGGCCCAGGCAAACAGATCACAAATTCGAGCCCAGCCTGGGACTTAGTGACTTAGTGAGACCCTGGCTCAAAACAAAAACATAAAAATGAGCTGGAGATGTATGTAGCTCAGTGTGAAGGCCCTGGTCTAATCCCCAGCACTGATGAAAGAAAAAGAAAGAACTTAGCTCTGAGAGTGCCAGGCGAGGGAGGACAGAGAAGGCCGGCTGTGAATCAGGAGCCCTCGTGACACCGAGAGCCATTAACCCTTCAGAAGAAGATTTCCTCCCTCTTAGCTCTCACAGAGAGGCAAGAAATCCTGTCCCAGCTTTCCCGGAGGCTCCGGCACCACATCAGAAGCACCTCACGGCTTTTCGGGGATCCTCTGGGGTGCCGGGGCCATCAGTGTCCTTCCCTGGCCTCATCATTTGCAGCTGCACGGATGCTCCAGGCCAGCCCCAGGCCCTCTTCTCCGGGGCTCTGGCCTCTGCCTGCCCCCAGACCGTAACTGGGAGAAGAAGCTGATCGCACTTTTTGGGAGAAGAAATGAGGTGCCCCCGTAACCCATGTGACCTAAACCACCCAAGACTGGGAGTTCCCTGAAAGCCAGGGCCACCTCTGCCCTCCAGCACTCAGGGACTCGACCTGGCCTGTAGGAGGGAGGCGTGGTGCCCGGGAGTGTGGGAGTGTGGATGGGTAGGTGTCGGGCAGGTGAAGAGTGGATGCACAGATGAATGAATAAATGAATCTTGGGCCAAAAAACTTTGCCCAGAATTCACAGCTGTCCAACCTTGTAACTGATTTTGTTAAATGGGGGAAAAGGTGGTTATATATATATATATATTCTTTGGTACCAGGGATCGAACTCAGGTCCTTGCTCTTGCGCAGCAGGCGACGAAACCACTGAGCTAAATCCCTGGCCCAAGGTGGTTATATTTTTATTTACCCCATAAGATTGTTGTGAGAATAAAAGTAGATGATATAAGCAAAAGTTCTTTGGCTACTGATACAGAATTAAACCAATGAAATAAAGTATTATACAAAAGCCAATGCTTTCTTCAGTCTAACCTAGGAAATGCTTCCAGGGGAGATGTTGATTCATAGAATCACTTCTAGCTCCTCTTGTGAGACACAGCACCCTCCTGGCTCTTAGAGGTGGGATTCAGAACCACCGAGCCTCCGTCAGTTACGATACCTCCCCTTAGACAGGAGGCGGGCGTTATGGGCAGTTCTTTCTCCTACACATTTGGACTCCTACAGGACTCTGAGCTTGCAGAGATCAGGGCTGCATCTGGACCACAGGGCACCTCCTGGGGAAAATGAGTCACTAATAGACACGCAGAGACCTGCTGCAGAGGCTTCAATAAAATGGCCCAATCAAGCTGTGCGTGGTGACACACACCTGTAATCCCAGCACTCGGGGAGGCTGAAGCAGAAGGATTGCAAGTTTGAGCCCAGCCTGGGCAACTTAGCGACTAAGGGAGACCCTGTCTGAAAATTGAAAAATTGAAAAGGGTTTGAGTACACCTCTGTTTAAAGGCCCTGGGTTCAATCTCCAGTGTCACAAAAAATAAATAAAGAATACCTTCACCGTACAACTTTATAAAAAGATAAAATGGAGAAACAATAGTGTGAAACATCATGTACCGACTGTGTCTTTCCACACTTCTGAATTGAGAGATTGACATTGGAAATGGTGTTTGACTCATCACATCTGTCTTAGTTGCTTTTCTCATTGCTGAGACAAAATATCTGACACTCACAAGTTAAAGGGAGAAAAGGTGTACTTGGTTTACAATTTGTAGAAGTTTCAGTCCATAGTTGGCTGGCTCCAACGCAGAGTGGCACATGGCAGAGGAGAAACAGTTCTTGGTGAACCAAAGGTAGCAAAAGCAACAAGGGACCTTAACAGCGTCTCCCTGCCCCTTTTGTCTTATCCAGGCTGCTTTGGGTGGGCAGCTCTCAGGCTTAATCCTAAGGCTTTTGTTCCTAACATTGCACCATGAAGTGACTCCACCATCACACACCCAAATCCAGCCACCTCTGAAAAGCCCCACCTATGACCGCATGAGGCTTTAGGGGACATCTAGACACAGCCATACAGCACCTGTTTGGGGTGGAGCAGGCCCTGCTGGGGATTGAACCCAGGATCTTTATACTGAGCTACATCCCCAGCCCTTTTTATTTTATATTTTGAGCCAGGGTCTCACTAACTTACTAAGTTGCCCAGGCTGGGTTTAAACTTGGAGTCCTGCCTCAGCCTCCAGGAGGGCTGGAGTTACAGGACTGCACCACAGGGCCCAGCTTTTAAGGTGGACAATGGGTTTGCCTAGTGTGAGAAGGGAACAGGGAAGGGGTGGGGCAGTGACCCTCCAGTGTGCGAGAGCCCTGCACAGTGACCCCTAGATGAAGACGGCCACTGGACCACAGATGGTGAGGGTGGCTGTGATTTGGGGCCCAGGCCTGCTTACCTTTTTACACCTGAAGCAGGCTTTGGGGGTCCTTGTCCCCTCCTCTCTGTTTTCTTTTTGTGTCTCCTCTCCTGCCTTGGATGGGGGCCAGGTCTGGGCTGGAGGAAGGAACAGGATTTGGGGCTCCCCTGCCCCGACCCCTTCCTCCCCGCTCTGGGCATTGTCCGTGGAGGTCACTGCCCACCAGGGGAGGCACAGTGCCAGCTCCTGTCGCATGTGCACCGGGCCTGGTCCTGGCATGGGGCTCTGGGACCAGAAGGGAAGGTGTGACTGTCGCAGCAGGTGCAGGCCTGTCCTCAGACCACAGCTCCCACCCCACGTGCCAGCAACCCCCTCCACAGGGCTCACTAGGGGACAGGAGCCAGGGACACAGTGTCAGTTTTTATGCATGACAGCTCTATGAAAAGGGCATAGCATTTACTTTGCAAATCTGAGGCCTGAGATTGGTGAACTGACCAAAGTGGGTAAATATCAAGGGTTAAAACACAGGTCCCCGCGTCACTGTCCCTGAGGCTGAGTTGCATATATCGTCCTTTAGAAAGGACAGGAACTGAGGGTCAGGAGGAGCTCGGCGGTATTCAGCTCCTAATATCACAGTCACACACTTCAGGAATGCAACGAGACAGCTCTATTTTAGCCCCATGCGATTCTCAGGAGCTGGACCCCAAATGATCTCTAATTATTACAGAATCTCTGATTTCTGGGCCAGTTTCCAAACCCATTACTGTGGCTGTTCATCAGAGCTGAGACCCACAGACAGATCATCAGAGAAGTCAGGCTGGAGGAGAACAGGACGTCTAGAGAGGCCCTGCTGTGGGTTCAGCCACCTCATTACCTCATTGTGCGGAGGACATGGGGAGGAGGAGTGGCTGAGCTGGAGATGGTTAAATCCAGGCGCAGAGAAGGTGGTCGGAGCCTGGAGTTCTAGGCAACTTCTGGCCTGGGTTGGTCCAGACCAGGATTCTTTCTTTCTCTCTTTCTGTACTGCGGTTTAAACCCAGGGCCTTTGCACCTAGCTACATCCCTAGCCCTCTTTAAATATTTTTTTTTTTTTTTGAGACAGGGTTTTGATAAGTTGCCAAGTTACCCAGGCTGGGCTCAAACTTTTGATCCCCCTGCCTCGGGCTCCCAGAGTGCTAGGATTACAAGTGTGTGCCACCACATCTGGCTTGGGTCTCTTTCTTTCTACCTCTAAAATGAAGGAACAGGGACCGGGGATTTAGCTCAGTGGTTCTGCCACCTGCCTCGAAAGCACAAGGTCCAAGTTCGATCCCTGGTACAAAAAAAAAAAAAACAAATAAAATGAAGGAACAAGATGAGAGCCGACCCTACATTAAAATTCTGTGCACAGACAGGAGGAGCTAACCCTTAAGGCAGTTTATTTGGATGGGTCCTGCACAGGGAGGAGATGCTGTTCTGACATTGATCGCCCATCTGGCCCCTTCAAAGATGGCCAGCGCACCTGCCCTCCTGCCGTGGGCCTCCCAGAAGCCAGCAGCCCCTTGGTAAACTCTGGAGTTAGCTGTTCTTCCTGCATCTCCCAGACAGGCTCAGAGCCTGTTGTTGATCAGTAAAACTGGATTGTTTGAGGCAACAACAAAATCTATACACTGTGAAGGCCCCGGGGTGGATTTCTGGGCTGAGTTTTGTAGTCAGACTGTCCTGGAGGTGTTTGTTCAGAACTCCCAGGCCACAGCCTTGCTCCGAAGCCCAGATGCCCACGGAGCAGGGGGAGTCAGGAGGGGATGAAGGCTGAGCCAAAGGAGTTCTCAGTCTTCCTAGTGAAACTGCTAAGGCAGGGGCTGAGTCAGGAGTCCCAGGAAGAGGGCTGCAGCATGGCCCGGAGTACAGAGCTGAGTTCCTGGGTCCCTCCTACCTCGAGGGCCAGAGAAAGTTAATGATTTTAATTAAAATATGTGTGCTGGGCTTTTTCCACTGTAAGCTCCAAACTCAGTTATTTATGTCACAGATTCCAGCCTCCCTGTGCTGGGTGCCAGGACCCCAGGGCACTGCCAGGGTGGCAGAGTCCCAGAGGCCAAGGGGTTTGCAATCAGGTCACTGCTCGTCACAGAAGACTTTCAATTTTTTCTTCAAGGAGAAAGGAAAATGTTGCCCATAATCTTCCACATTTTGATGAACTTCTTTCTGATCTTTTCACTGTGCTTAAAGGTTTCTGTGTTGTATTGTTTTGTTTTACTGTGCTGAGGATGAAACTGAGGGTCTCATACATGCTAGGAAAGTGCTGCATCACTGAGCAACATTCCCAGCCCAAAATATTATTTTCTTTGTGAGTCTGATGGGGATGTGATCATATCCACAAAGTACAATTTGGTACTGTGCTACTGAACATATTATTTCCATATTATTTAAAATTCTTCATAAAGAGGCCAGGGGTTTAGCTCAGTGGTTCCAGTGCCTGTCTTGCAAGTGCAAGGTCCAGAGTTTGATCCTCAGTACCAAAAACAAAAATTCTTCATAAAGGTGAAAAAATAGCCAGAGTTTATCTGTAATCTCAGCACTCTGAGAGACTGAGGCAGGAAGATCACAAATTGGAGCACAGCCTAGGCAATTTAGCAACATATATATATGGCTGGGGATGTAGCTCAGTGTGAGGGCCCTGCATGATCCTTGGTACTGCAATCTATCAATAAATTTTTTTTTTTTGGTACCAGGGATCGAATTTGGGTCCTTGTGCTTGTGCAGCAGGCGGTGAAACCACTGAGCTAAATCCCCACCCCAATCAGTCAATAAATTTTAAAAGGACTTATCTTCTTGGTGATGTCCTGGTATCTTATTAAGTAGCTATTACTATCATTTACCATCTTTTTTTTTTTTTTCAGTCCCCAGCCCTTTTATTGTTTTGAGACAGGATCTCACTAACTTGCTCAGGCTGGACTCAAACTTGCAATCCTCCTGCTGTGCTCACCCAAGTCACTGGGTTACAGGTGTGCCTGGCTTCTGGGCTTCATTCTTCCTTCATGCTGAGCTCCACCCGCCTGGGCTGAATCCACAGTGTGGCTCTCAGTGCCGCTCTCACAGGGAACCCAGTGCCAGTGTGCAGGGCCAGGGGGGACTGTGGCCAGACCCACAGGCAGGGAGGAACCGGAATCCAGTCCTAACCCCTGGAAATTTGCTCCAGAAGGGAGACAAGTGTGCTTACATGTAGGAGGTTTTGTCTTCTAATTATTACTCTAAATCTTGACAAAATATCCATGACAATTATAGTTGCCACCTAAACCACTTTAAGTATACGTAAAGTAGCTGTACTACCATTTGCCATCTCTTTTGTTTTTAGATTTTGGTCCTGGAGATTGGATCCAAGGCCTTTACACTGAGCTGCATCCCCAGTGTCTCTCATCACTCTGAAACAGGCTCTGTGGGTTCAGCACGTTCACATTATTGTGCAGCCATAGCCACCATCTACTCCCAGCACGTTTTCATCTTCCCAAGCTACAACTGTGTCCCCAGTAAATGGCTCCTGGTGCCCCTCTCCCAGCCCCCGACAACCTCATTCTATTCCCTGTCTCTCTGAATCTGGCAGCCTTAGGGACCTCCTATAGAGCCACTTTGCTCTATGGTTTTAATGGCCCTGGGACAAGTGGAGAGGCAAGTGTGACACTGTCCCTGTGTAGAAAACCCAAAGTCCGACAGCGTAGGTGGCTCTGAGGGTTGCCTGCTCTTCCCTCTGATTCCTGCCCAGTCTCACACCTTCCTCTGCTCCTTCCTGCCCTCAGACATGGGCGTCCCAGGGACTTCTATCTCTGAGACCAGCTCCATTCGGCTGTCCCACAGCTCCACAGAGGCATGGTGACATCATGAACCCACAAGAGGCAACCTGTGTGCCGAACCCTGAAAGAATCGGACCAGAGAAAGGTTAGGAGCCAGGGGGAGCTGAAAGCACCTAAAAGTTTAAAGAGATCCTGCCAAATGGGTGACTGGCTCCCACCGAGATTAGTTTTAATCAATTATTAAGTAATAGTTTAATATTTTAAGAGTTTGTTCAATCAGAGAAAGGAAAACATTTCATAAATTTTCCCTTACAAATCTTCTAAAATAAGAAAAAAAAACCCTAAACAAGAACAGATATGTTGGCATAGGTTTTTAAAATATGCTAGTAAAATAATTAGATGTCTTCATTTTTACATTTTGACTTCTTTTATTTTCCCCACCCAGCAGACCCACTACACAGACTGAGCGAGTTCCGCTGGCTGTGGTGCAGGTGCCCAGCCTGGTTCCAGGCAACATTATCGTGTCCTAAGCTGTCCGGCTTTCTGGTGGTGGCAGGACAGCCATCCTCGAAGCCCCTGGCCATGGTTCAGGTGAGGGAGACCCAACACCTCCTCCATGACCTCCCACTGTCCATCCTCCATAAACCTGGGGCCAAGCCTCTCCTTCCCTGCTCCCCAGTCCCTCCCTTTCCAGAGTCAATAATTAAGAACTGGGGTAGAGGGCAGCAGGAGAGGTAAGGGTCAAAACACATTAACACTTACATGAGCAGCCCTGACATAATAGAGTGACTCAGCTCTCATTTAATTCTGTGGTCAGTTCTCCCTTTGGGAGTCTAATACAGTATGCCTTTCTCACCACTCAGGTCCAACCACCCTCCCACCCATCTACCCATGCACCCACCACCCACCTATATGCGCCCATTCACTTTCCCACCCTCTACCCACCGTTCATCCACTCATCCCTCCATCCATCCATGTAACATCTACCAGGCCACACTCTAAGTCAGGGATTCATGAGCTCATGCTCTGGAGAGGAGACAGGCCTGGTATCCACGTGCCATCCAGCAGCTGGGTGGTAAGCCTACCTGTCTTTAAGGAATGCTGGTCACAGAGGGAGATGGCGGTCTCTTCTTAGGGCAGGAGGCCCTCACAGAGAAGGGCCTCTGCTCAGCCTGAGGCAGTCAGAGAGGCCCACCAGGCAGAGCAGATGGGATATGGGGCTGCCGGTCCAGGCAGAGGGACCAAACTGAAATGCGGGCCTGCTATCCCAGCCCAGCACACCCTGCTCCCCAGTGTTCACTTTCCAGTCTGTCAGATAAGAACACTGTGGCCCGTCCCTTGGGGCTGGAGAATGGGGGCACTTTGAAGTGGTCTGTGTGCCAGGCAGCCCCCAGCATTTCCTGCCTGCCTATCTTCAGGGGAAGCTCATGGGGAGGGGGCACTCAAGACTTCAAGACATTTCTGCAGATTATTCAAATTCATCTGCCATATCTAGATCATGCTGTGTCCTAATTAATGCAGACCTTCAAGATTGCTCTGTGTTTGCAAAGTTTTCCGAAATGGGCCAGTGCTTCGCACTCCAGCTGTCTCCACCTCCCTGCACAGAACTTTTTTTTCCCTTCCCACCACAGTCCCTAGACACCCCGGCTTCCGCTCACAATGGTGATCTCACTGCATAGCAGAAACAGAAGAACTTGCCTTTGGCTTTTTTCAACTCCGAGCCTCACTAACCAAGGGCATTTGATAATTGATTCACCTCCCTAGAATGCACAGGTGACTAATACGCCCAAGAACTCCCAAGCTGCTCCTGGCCTCGCGTCCCGTTATTGCCATGAGTGCGCTGCCTGCATGGATGTCACTGCAGAGTGGGCGGATTTGAAGCAAGAGCCATGGCCACGGGCTGAGCCTTTCCTGGATTCTCTGGGTTCGATAACAGGGCTTGCTTTAACTTTCAGTCAGGGGATCTGTGTATCCTAAAGACAGTATGTAAAATATTTATTAAGAAGACTATCTATTTTTAACGGGATGATTTCAGTTCTATTATTCATGCAGCCTCGGAGGGCAGGCTTCATGCTCGTCTGCTTGCAGGAGATGTGGAAAAGAGCAGGTGAGAATCTGAAATCAGAGGCCAGGGCCATGGAGGGTCTGGGGGAGCCCAGGCAGAAGGGGTGGGAGTACAGCTGGTGGCCGGGCCTGACTCAGCAGAACCTCCATGATCAGGTCACTCTGCCTTTGAGATTTGGTGAAAGCTTTGGCCTCGCTTTGAAAACAGTCAGCTATACTTCCTACCAGCCCTTCCGAGGTTCTCTCTTCCAGACAGATGGGCCTTGGCCATGTAGGAAGCACCTGGACATGACCCCTTTCAGTCTGGGGAGCCGGGGTAAACCATCCTATTACACTCAGGCACCTGCTTCCCCGAAGGGCCTGCTGACAAGGTCTCGGAAAACAAGCTGCAGCCTGTCAGAATGCAAACAGGGGCACAGTCAGCTATCCACTGAGCCGAGAGATGGGTGGCTGAGGGACAAGGTTGGGACACCCTCTGCTTGCCCCAAATCTCTGGGAACAAAGCTGTTGAACATCTGGTCACCTGGAACAGGAAGGAGCTGTCTACACACTGAGCAGCAGAGGAGGGGAGCTGGGGTCAGGCAGGCTGAATCTGGATCCTGCACCTCCAATTGCCTGTCCATACCCCCATCCTGCAGACCAGGAGGTGACAGGAGAAGGCAGGAGATGGATGGACAGACCCGCGCCATGATGCAGCATCAGAGAGGAGGCCCTGTGCAGTCAGCGCTCACAGAGGCTCTGGCTCTCCCGAGAATCCCTCAGCGTCCAGGGTGCCATCCACAGTCTCCTTGCCTTGGGGTGCCCTCCTTATTCCGGAGGTGGCCAAGTGGGAGCTGCCCATGGAGGATACCTGGCTGGAGTGTACATGAGCCCCTGACCAGCCTGACCTTGCCTGTTGGGGTTGGTGGTGGATTAGGCCGAGAGGGAAGGAAGCAGGAGGCCTGAAGGCTGAAGACCAAGCCAAGGATGGCGGAGACTGGGCCATGTAGGTCAGCGCCTGAAGCCCGTGGAAAACCCAACTAGGCGCGCTGCTGTGAGGGAGCCAAGGATCCTCAGGCCCCGGGGAAGGTGGCTGGGTCACAGTGGCTCCAGCCCAGCAGGCTCTGTTCACCCTGGCCGCATCCTGGCGCTTGGGGCTCAGCTCTTCAGGCAGCTGGCCACAGCCTCTGGGGGTCTGGGCTCCACAGAAAGGCGGGAGGGAGGAGGAGGACACAGAGCCCCCTTGAGTCTCAGCACTGCCTGGGTGGATGGAGACACTTGTCCTGTTCGAGGGACGTGCTGGGCTGCTTCCCAGTCCTGCTTCTCCCTGCTCTGCCCCTGGGGAACATACAGCTCAAGCAAAGCCACAGACGCTGGGGATGTCACCCTTGGTCCTGAACACAAAGCCACAGGCAGCTCCCCCAGACATCCTTGTCCTGGAGTGGCTCCAGGACCCTCCCTCGCTGGTTCCTCCCTGCCTCCCACACCATCTTCTAATCCATCTCCGCCTTCTGCTTCCTTCCCTCTCTGCAGGCCCCACTTATTCCCGCCATGAGCTTCCAGCCCTGTTCCCAGGCTCAGAGGCTCCTGTGGCCTCCAGAAAACACCTGAAGAATGTCTTCCTGCCTTGGAGCCACAGGTGCAACCGAGGCACCTCAGTGAACACCTGCACAGTTTCGATTGTGTATCACGGGCATGCATTTTCTGGCTTAAAACCACTGTTGTTAAGTATAAAAGTAATGAGACAGTGTCCGCAGACGTTGTTAAAGGGAGGAAGACAGAGGCCCAGGGTGGGGTGGGCAGCTGCTGGAGATGTGGCCTGGGCACTCTGAGGCCTCTCAGCTTCAGACCTGCCAGGTCTAATTCACCCAGCTTGCTGCCAGACCCTAGGCTCACCCCCTCACCCACAGCTGCCCGGGTCCCCAACTTGCCACTGGTTCCAAAGCCCGTGCTGCCCTAACCTGATTGTCCCTTCCACAAACCCTGTCCAACTTGGCGGGAGGGGGATGGCATGGAGACAAGCAGCCAGCAGGAGGCACCCCACACCAGGGCTCACCCCAGGGGTCGCCTGCCCCGTTCCTCCCTGGCACAAGGGTGGCGCAGGGGACAGGCTGACTGGGGCAGAGGGTTCTTGTGCTGCCTGTCTTGACCAGGGCAAGGACTGCCCTGAAGCATGCTTGGGTGCTAGGAAGGCCTCCTAATGGCCAAGTTATTGCCTTTATTTATGTCCCTCTTTGGAGTGGCTTGAGGCTTCCTAGCAGCAAAACATTTTAAAACAATCAAGAGAAGCCCAGATCCTGACCACAGGAATCCTGGAGGCCAGAGACTGAGGTCCCACAGCTGGTGCTCAGTGGCGCTGCCCTCCAGGGGATGATCAGCAGGGGTGGGCGGAGCGTCATGGGCCAAGAGGGCTGAGCAGATGGCAAAAAGGGGACAGAGTCTGGCCCAGGATGGGAGGGGATTAGGGTGAGCTGAGAATCCATATGAAACCCTGTACTGGGTCCTTTGCATCGTTCCTCCCAGCCAGCTTGCCAGCAGACCTGTGCCTTACTACCGAGTTCCAGATGTGCTTGCCAGGGGCAGAGAAGCTACCAGCCAGGACCCACAGCTGGGAATCAGTGTGTCAGGCTTGGGGTGGAGGAGAAGGGAAGGCTGCTCCCTTAACCCTGGTTTACAGGTGGGAGAGCTCCTTTAGGGCTCTTCACTGCACACGCAGCCGTATCACCGAGCCCTGCTGTGGCCTTGAGCCGAGTCAGCCTCCCAATTGCTAACAGGCCAGGCTGTTGGTGCAAAAAGCAGAACCCGCCTAGGAGGTGAGTTGCCCAGGAGAGGAAGCTGCTGGGAAGATATGGGTGACCTCAGAATGAAACGGGACACCCGAGAGAGAGGCACATCATACTGGGTAGCAGGGTGCCAGCAGCTCTGGGCATGGGGCACCCCTCCCCGAGAGCCCAGGGAAGGCCTGGGGACGGCAGGGAGGGCAGCTGGGGCAGAGGCAGGTGGGGTTCTGCTACCTGCATGCTTGGGTGGAAGAGGCTGCTCCCCAGGGAAGCTGGGACTGGGAAAGCTCTGGACCCCAGTGTAGCCTCAGTGTCCTGATTTGTGAAGAGGGCAGAGACATCAAAGAAGTAAAGCGGGGTCACTTGTGTTCACGAGAGCAGAAGGTAGGAGCATGACAATTCTGTGGATCCCATTTGAACAGGCCTCTGGAATAGGGGGAAGGTGGGGGGCGGTCTGCACAGTGCTGTGAACAAGCTTACTGCCACCAACTGTGCACTTACACATGATTGGGATAGCAGATTTTATGCTATGTGAAGTTTTAATTTAAATTTAAAAGAGGGGCTGCTGCACTAGGGTCCAGCCTGTGGTGCTGCTTGGAGACCCCCTACTTCCTTCCTAGGGCTGAGCATGACCAGGCCCCCTTCCCTGGGACCCTTGCTTAGCCCACCCAACTCCCCTCCTGTGTTGCCAGCCTCTGAGCCCCTGAGGGAGAGGGAGGGAAACAAGATCCCAATCAGCACTTCCCAAATGCCGCTACCAGGCCCGCAGCCAGTGAGTCCCGTCAGCTTCATGGGCCTGTCTACTTTACCCTTACCGCAGCGCAGACTGAAGCCACCTGGCCAAGGTCACCCAGCCCCCGAGCAGCAGAGCCAGCTGAGCCCAGGAGAGATGCCAAGGCTCACAGTCGCTGCCACGCTCCCTGACCCTCTTTACATAGCCCAGTCCTGTGCAGAGGTCTCAAGGTTGGTACAAAATCAGAAGCAGGCCGCATGCTGGCAGCCCCGTGGCCTGAGCTGGACCTGCCTCCCGGGATCAGCAAGGCCCAACTGTCTGCATTACCAAGGGTGGGCACCCACAAAGCAACTCAGTGCTTTTTATACCCGGGTGGCAATGCCCAGCCACACACTTCCACTTGGAAGGATCCACTGGCCCACACACCCTCTTTTCCCAAGCCCCGGTCCACTCTTTGAGGCCCGATCCTTGATTCCATCATTTCTAAAGAACCACCATGGACAAGGGCAGTTCCTTCCGGGTCATTTCACCAAGGCAGCCCGTATCCAGGACTGGTTCCGCCCGGCTCTTTGGGTCTCCAAGTGTCCCTCGCCTCTCTACCCCGCCCTTTCCCGTCGCCCCTCAGCTGGAGTCCTTCCACGGCTGGAGCTGGGGGCTCTGATCCTGGGCACTGGACATGCCTCAGGAGGCGAGCAGTGCCCTGGGCCTGTGTGACGCCTGACGAGTGACACATGCGCAGGTGCCAGGTGAGACAGAGCCTGAGCGTGGGGCGCCCACGCAGCATAGAGGCCTCACACTGGGGGCGCAGCTGAGGGCAAGCTGTAAATGCTTTGGCAGCAAATCAATTCTCCAAAGCAATTTGTCCTCTCTCTCCAGCCGGCCCAGGAGGCTTAACTTAATCACTCTGGAACAATGTCAGAAGACAGTTGGGACGCACAAATCCCTGCCTTCTGCAAGGAACCAATCACAGCCTGGCCGGGCCTATGCGGGGAGACCCGATGTTCTGTGGGGTGAAGACCCCAAGTGTCCCTGCTCTGTGCCTGCATCCCTCTGTCGCCCTCCTCCCACCAGACCCTGAGGTCTCCCATGGGTCCTGGGCTGGAGGCAGCATGCTCCCTCCCGCTGGAAAAGGATACCCAGGATGGGGTCTGAAGCTGCCTCAGTGACAAGACCAGATGAAGAAACGGACACAGCCAGCTGCCAGCATTTCCCGCGCGGGAGTAGCCTGGTCTGGTGCCCCACTCCTCCCCCTTAGCCACAGCATGCTGACCTGACTGGAGCATCATCACACTGTCCTAGGAAATACTGCATCCACTTTATGGGGTTATGGGGTCCCTGGTGCTCAGAATGGGCAAGTAATTGCTCCAGGCCACACAGCCAGGAGGACAGAGGCGGGGTTGCAGCTCTGGACTTTGGTTCTGGAGGGCACAGGAGTCAGGTATCCAGAGAAAGACCCCTGCCCCTGCCGCCTGGCCCTCCTCCCCTGCCTGGGTTCCCAGGAGCAGCCCTCTCCTAGAAAAACAGAATGAGCTTGAGCTTCAGAGGAGAAGCCAAGAAACGTTTTCTATGAATGGCCAGCCTCCTCCCGGCTGCAGCAGCAGCTCAGCACACAGCGCATGCCCGGTGGCCAGTGAAGAGGGACCCCCTCCCTCCTTCCCCTGGGGCTCGGGATTCCCCCCTCCCCCTCCCCTGTTCACCGCCCCCCAGCGAAGGGAACCTGTCCCTCCTTTTCCTGTGCCCCCATCCTTTTAAAGGAAACACTGCAGATTCAAACCACAAATTAAATTTTAATGAAACCACGTAAGAGGAGTGGCTGCTGCGATGCAATATCGATGAGATCGCAGTGTCCACCGGCAGGCGCCCGCCCCGGAAAGCTTTTTAGGATGTTATGCAATATGGGACCAAATTAATTATTTGCATCAAAGGGCTCCTGTCTCTGTGGTGCTGCTGCGGCCCTGTGAGCACTAAACGGGTGCTTTTCATTGTTGTCAGCGGTAATGGCCGTCGCAGGAAGGAGGCGGTGACTTCACAGACCCAAATACTAGAGTGTAGGGAGGGGGAGGATGTGAGGGACTTAGAGAGAGGAGAGGAGGGAGGGAGGAAAAGAATTCGCGTGCTGATGAGAGAGAGGATGGAGCACTTAAACCTCCCTGCCAGGGAGCATTTAACTCTACCAGCAGATACTGCAGCAAAGTGCAGCGCATTCCTTCCTGGCCACCTCTGGGCTCTGCCCTGGCCTCCTGCCCCGCGCTCGCTCCGAGCCCTCCCTTCACTCAGAGGGGCCGTGGGTGTGACGCTGTCCCACTGGGGATGCAGCCCCCACGAGGGTAGGCTCTGTCCCCGGGTGCCCGGTGCCCTGAGGCGCCCAGTGGCCCCTGTGGCCTGTGGGTCAGTCACCCTGCAGCACCTGCTCCAGCTCTGTCTCGGGGCCCCACGTTTTGGATGCCTCACAGCCTGCCCAGGAGAGGGTAGGCACATCTGAGACCAAGCAGCCTGACCTCTCCAAGCTCCCAGAGCTGTACCTGCAACCTCCCTGGAGGCCGCCTTCCGGGGTGATGGTCACCCAGGAGCGGAGCAGGCTGGGGAGGGGCCTGGACGGGAGCTCAGGCAGGGCAGCAGAAGGCAGGGAGCGCCCTTCCTCGGCGCCCCTCTGAGCTGCACCCCCTGCCCTTAGGAGCCCAGTACCAGGCCCACGGAGGCCCCACCCATAGCTCTTCAGGCTTCTGGCTGCTCTTGTTCCTGGGAGGTGGAGAAAGTGCCTGTTCCTAGCAAGGAAGCCAAGACTTGGAGGTGGAGGGACTAGTCCAAGGTTTGGAGATGGAGCAGCTGGCACCTGGCCCCTAGCTCAGACCCTGAGCCCAGCCAACCCCAAGTGCAGTGCTGCCTGTGCTGGGGAAGGGCTGAGAACCCAAAGTCGCGAGTGTCTGAAACGGACCCAAGACAAGGGAGACAGAGGGCAGGGCCAGAGAGCATGGCTAGAGGCCTGTGGAGGGCAGACCTGCTGCTGGGTCCATTTGGGCTCTCTTCCTGCCTCTACCTTTGTTCCTGACTATAGCCCCTTGCCAGCCCAAGGGACTTTGCACACGATTTCTTTGCCTGTATAACACACCAGCTCCCAATTCAGAGTCCACTTAAGTGGTGCCCGGATCAGGGACTACAGTGTGCACCCCAACAGATATTCCTGCTTTAACTGAGCTCCCCCCAAAGCAGCAGCGAGCACTACTGAGGAGTGGCTGGGGTGGTAGGTGAAGGTGGAGAAGCTCCAAGGTGGAAGCAGAAGCTGGAGCAGCAGTGAGGGGGTGGGCAGTGAGCCCCCATGTAGCTGCACATTGCCATCCTCCCCCATTCCAGTCTCTGTCTCTCTGGGGACAAGGGGGACAGTGGTTCCCTGGGGTGGCCACAGGCGCACTAGGTAATTACCTGCCTCGGGAAGGCACAGGGTGTCTGTGGGACGTTCAAAGGCCCGGAGGTCAGTACAGCTGCAGTTCATGAAGCTGGCAGGGCACTTCCTGAGGCCGAAGTTGTCTGGCCCTCTCAGGGCCTCGGGAAAGTCATTGGAAACCAAGCTATGAGCTATGACTGGAGCCTGGTTCCTGGCTCGAGGGATCTGCCTGAGACCCCTGGGGCGGTCACCTGATGGACTGGCCTGAGAGTGGGCATGTGGGAGGCTAGGGTGTCACCAGGTTCCTGTGGTTTCCTGCTGCAGAGTGCACTGGGGTGCCCCTGCACAGGAGATAAAATGGAACCGAAAACACAAATCTTCCCAGAAAGCAGCCTGGAGACATCCAAACCCAAGACATCCAACTTCTGGTTCTTTTGTTTCTTCCCAACCACCAGAACAATTTAAGATTGCTTCTTTCTCTGTCTTTCTGTCTCTCTCT